>CAUYLG010077765.1:0-33766 GCA_963573385.1 Cacajao melanocephalus
TAGATGGATTAAAGACTTAAACATAAGACCTAACACCATTTAAAACCTTAGAAGAAAACCTAGGCAAAACCATTCAGGACATAGGCATAGGCAAGGACTTCATGACTAAAACACCAAAAGCATTGGCAACAAAAGCCAAAATAGACAAATGGGACCTAATTAAACTCCAGAGTTTCTGTACAGCAAAATAAACAATCATTAGAGTTAACCAGCAACCAACAGAATGGGAAAAAATTTTTGCAATCTACCCATCTGACAAAGGGCTAATATCCAGAATCTACAAAGAACTAAAACAAATTTACAAGAAAAAAAAACAAACAAATCCATTCAAATGTGAGTGAAGGACATGAACAGACACTTTTTAAAAGAAGACATATATGAGGCCAACAAACATATGAAAAAATGCTCATCATCATTGGTCATTAGAGAAATACAAATCAAAACCACATTGAGGTATCATCTCATGCCAGTTAGAATGGCAATCATTTAAAAAATCTGGAGACAGCAGATGCTGGAGAGGATGTGGAGAAATAGGAACACTCTTACACTGTTGATGGGAGTGTAAATTAGTTCAACCATCGTGGAAGACAGTGTGGCTCTTCCTCAAGGACCTAGAAATAGAAATTCCATTTGACCCAGCAATCCCATTACTGGGTATGTATCCAAAGGATTATAAGTCATTCTGTTGTAAAGACACATGCACACGTATGTTCATTGCAGCATTGTTTACAATAGCAGAGACCTGGAACCAACCCAAATGCCCATTGATAATAGACTGGACAAGGAAAATGTGGCACATATACACCATGGAATACTATGCAGCCATAAAAAGCAATGAGTTTGTGTCCTTTGTACGGACATGAATGAACCTGGAAACCATCATTTTCAGCAAATTGACACAAGAACAGAAAATCAAACACCACATGTTCTCACTTATAGACAGGTGTTGAACAATGAGAACACATGGACACAGGGACTAGAGCATCACACACTGGGGTCTGTTGAGGGGGACTCAGGGAGGGACTGTGAGGGGTAGGGAGTTGGGGAGGGATACCATGGGGAGAAATGTCAGATATAGGTGACGGGGGATGGAGACAGCAAACCATATTGCCATGTATGTACCTATGCAACAATCCTGCATGTTCTGCACATGTACCCCAGAACCTAAAGTGCAATAAAATATGTATATAAAATAAAATAAAATAATACAATTTAAAAAAGAAGAAGAAATAGACAACCCAAATAGCCTATATCTATGAAAAAGAAATTGAATTTGTAGTTAAAAACCTTGACTCAAAGGAAATATCAAGCCTGATATTCTACTGAACTTTTAAGGAAGAAGTAATATCCATTCTACATAAAATCTTCCAGAATATTAAAGAAGAATATCCAGCTTATTCTATAAAGCCAGCATTATGCTGGTACTAAAAGAAGAAAAAGACATTATAAGAAAACTACAAACAAATTTTTCTCATATAGACACAAGAATGCTAAAAATATTTTATGAAATTTTAGCATATAACAAGGATAACACATCATGACCAAGTGAAGTTTCTACCAGAAATGCAAGGTTGGTTCAAATTTGAAACTTAGCCAATGTAATTCCCAATATTAACAGACTGAAAAAGAAAAATTATATGATAGTCTCAGCTAGATACTGAAACAGCATTTGGCAAAATACGTCTCTCCCCATTCCTGTTAAAACTCTCAGCACACTAAGAATGGAAAGGAACTTTCTAAGCCATATAAAGGGCATCTATGAATAAAGTAAATTAACATAATACTTAATGGTGAAAGTCTGAATTCTTTCCTCCTACGATCAGGTACAAGGCAAGGATGTCTGCTCTTATCACTTCTATTCAACATTGTACAGAGATTATAGCCATTGCAATAAGCACAAGAAAAAACAGCATGCAGATCTGAAATTGTAATGGAAAAAATTATAAATTTTTTAAAGACACTTATTAAAAAAAGAGCAAGCCTAAAACTAGAAGGAAATATTTGCAAAAACATGCATGTAGCAAAGGTTTAATCTAAAATATATGAAGAACTTTTACAACGTCATAAAAAAAAAAAGGTCAACAACCCAATTTAAGAAGTGGGCAAAAGATCTAACAATAGATTTCTCATAAAAAGATATATGCATGGCAACTAAGAATTGGAAAAGATGTGCACCTCATAATGAAAATGCAAATTAAAACCATAATAAGATACTAATACATACCCATTTGGTTGGCTAAAAATAAAAAAGACTGACCAGTCTAAGTTTGGGGAAGATGTGGAGGAAAGAAAACTCATATGCTGCTGGTGGGAATGTAAAATGGGACAATCATTTTGGAAAATAATTTGTCTATTTCTCAGAAACTTAAACATACAACTACTATAAGACACAGTTATTTTACTCATAGGTATTATCCAAGAGAAAAGAAAGTATATATCCAAACAAAGACTTGTACACAAATGTTCATATTATCTTTGCCAGAAATTGGGAACAACCTAGATTCCCCTCAGCTGGTAAATAGATCAACAAATTGTAGGCTAACCATACAATTGAATACTACTCAGCAATAAAAATGAATGAACTATTGATTGATGCACATTAAAACATGAATGAATCTTAAAATAATCACACTGAGTTAAAGAAACCAGATTTTAGGAAGAGAATTCACCATTATTTATATAAAATTCAAAAAATTCCATGCTAATCTTTAGTGACAGAAAGCAGACAAACATTTGCCTATTGGAGGGCCAGAATCATGGGAAAACTTGGGGTGATGAGGATGTGCATTCTCTTGATTGCAGTGGTATTTTCTCAGGTGTGTATTTGTCAAAATTTATCTCATTAATTTGTGCACTTTGAATATGTGCATCTTATGTTAATTAGACTTTACTAAAGCTATAAAAATATTTTAAAACATGGTGAGTTTTCAGAAAGATTTGTAAAGAAAAGATGAGGAAATGATAGAAGTCAAACTAAATAGATAATGGTAAACAGCTGTTCCTTACCTTTTTAATTACTAAGGGATTCTCACTGGAAGTTTTGAAGCACTCTTTAATTTTTCTACTGGGCTCTGAAATGAAATTGACAAAAAATGTATTTAGATTAAACTGAAAAAGAATTTATGTCACATGATATATATGTCAATTGCTGAAACAAATGAGAGTATTTCTGACTTTAAATTAAGGTCAATTCAGGAATTTGTTTGTAAATATTAGGAAATTTTCAAGTAAAATGGCATTATAATAACATAAAGTATTTGCATTTAAAAACCAATTCTGTGTCCAAGATGATGATATAAGAACACATGGGAAATGCTTTCTTGATCTGGTTAAACTGATTTAAAAAGTATATATTTTAGTATAAGATATATTTTTCTCTGTTTCCTGTCCATATAAATGTCACTTTCTCTAACGAAAGAGAATTTATATGTGTTATTTGCCCTTTAAACAGAAAGATGGTTTGTGCTGAGTTACAATTACATTCTTTCTTTTCTTTTTTCTTTGAACAGCCTCTCAACCCTACCCATTTCATACTCAGTCATATAACTAAATCCACCTAAGTTACCCTAAAACCATTTAAAGTTTTACTTAATTTCCCTTTACATCAATTTATAGGTAAAAGATGACCTTAGCCTATATCTAGTATTAGAAATCTTATTAGGTGGTGACACCTGATTCCCATCAAAGGCCTCTTTCTTGCAAATGTAGTTTCTAAATTTCTAGGTTCTATAGTATAAAAAGGGACATGAGAAAGAAGGGAGAATAAATGTGCTTTGACTCTTCAGTGGAAGAGAGGGAAGGGAAATTCTTGAAAGGATGAAATGATTTAAGTGTGAAGACCTTAGAATGGTATATGTTCACATAGTGAGTACTGTATAATTGGTCACTCTTACTGGTATCTTTAAATATATATTTTTACATTATACCATTATAATTTTCATGTATCCTGAGTTTTAGTAATAGCATGTAAATTGTATAGGGCAAGAGAAAGAGAAGAACTGGATATAATTTCTGCGTTGCAGAATTCCTTTCTTCTGTTTTACCTTGCCGTTTGGATTTTTCCACATTTTACTTTTGATCAACACCTTTTCCTTTAATTCAATAAAAATTAGTTAATTCAATTGTTTACTAAGGACCAGGCACTGTGCTGGGACCTGGGGAGAAAGGAAGGGTGACAAAAACACGGGAAGCAATAACACAGGGCCTGACCGTAAGGACATGGCAGTCTCATGACGACAATGTGAACATACAATTTCATTCCTATTGTGTTTTCTGGACTTGGTTTTTGTCTGATATAGTGTCCCTATTAGTGTTGGATCAACATTCATTTCTGGCATCTTTTAGCTAGTTTTGTAGGGATTAGAGACTAGAACCACACCAAATATGTCTTGGATACGACTACTACTAATAGTAATAACATTTTTGACATTATTGTGCTACTGGAATCAGATTAGAAGAGTGAAAAAAATTTATAATATATAACAAAATTTATGTCCCACACAGTGAGGAAACTTTATGACCATGTAAAAATCACTGCAGCTATTTTAGCATCATATGACTCCCCACACCCTTGTTTGCTGAAGCCACAAGGAAACATTTCATCAGTTCTAACTCGACTCACCAGAATGAGGCCGTGGGGGCACTTTGGCACTGTTTGGGGCTGGTGACACTCCTCTTACAGGGCTCTCCTGGCCTGCAGTGCTGGGAGGGTAACTGCACTTGGCAAATGGTATCCTGTTCTTCTCTAAGTGGTTAGGCTGGCCAGCTCCCCAAAGTGTTCCAAACGCATTCTCATCATCATTCACAGTACAGACGGGAATGTTATTCAAGCCTAGGTGAGTAAAGATTAAAAAAAAAAAAGATCAAATAACCAGATAAGGTTTTTTGAAAGGTTTTCTTTGAATGATCAACAATTTCCCAACCAAATATCGTTTAATATGTATAAAATGTTGGACTTCAAACTGTATGATCCAAAAAAAAAAAAATCAAATTGTATTATGAACCAGTGCAAGGAGGACATTCTTTGAAAGTCAGTGTAGCCAATTTTGTTTGCAATACATGCTTCCTTAAAATCTCCTGCCATTTTCTCAGTCTTGAGAACCAGACTCCCATCTTTGATCTTGGTCTGGGATTCAAGTGGAGTAGACCTTCTTCTATCCCAGACAAATATCTCTCTTCCCAAAGCTTGGTAATGACTAAGAGGGTTTGTGCTAGCTTTCTTCATGACTGTCAGATTTAATTTTTTTTAAAGCATCCACAATGCTTCAATGTAACTACATCTTTAGAAGAGATACATTGGCTCCTCTTTTGTGCTGGCAGAAGGTAAAAAGCTATAGGACCTGGGAATAGGAAGCAGGATAAGGTAGATTGTGACAGAAGAAGGAAGGAGAAGTTGGTACAAAAGGAACTCCTTCCCCATACGAGAGATTTCTGGGTTTAATCACTCTCCTAAAAATAGCTATTCGCTTTTGGCTCAAATATAGGATTTGGTTCTAATATTAAATTATAGACATGTTTTCTTTACAGTATCAATGCTAAATCATATGGAATTGGACAGCTTGGGAAATGGGGGTGTGCTGGGCATTGCTTTCTGTTAATCAGTGAGTTATGAGGGGTAGTAAGAGATGGCTGCTTTGTCTTCCCAGAAATTGCCAGGCAAGCTTCCAGATAGTGCTTTCTACACTAGCTCATTTTTCCAAATCTTTCTTCAGTACCACTGGTTCACTTCATTCTTAACTGTCTTCTCAAATAACATCAAAAACATCTTTTCTGGCAATTCTGTCTGATATGTGCCCCATTACTTTCTGTCCCCTATGTGCTTTTATTTTTTCCATAGCATTTGTCACATATCATAATACATCTGTTTACACATTGCATCTCTGAGCTGCATTAGAATGTAAGATTAAATGATTTAAGATATAGATCTTAATTATACAATACAGAATGATCACAAATTTAAGATCTACATCTTAAATACACATTTAAGCTAATGTTTATTCAATAATTTGGAATATTAGAATTTTTAACAAATTAGCTTTGGACTTACAGTTTAAAATGCTAAACTGAGTTTACATTTCTGGTATTAAGTAGAACACTATGAAAATATTATTAAGTTGGTAAACAGTAAAGAAATGGCTTAAATAATGTATCCATATTTGTAAGTATAATTTATTTAACTTACAGGAGTTATTTACAGCTCAGTGAGAATTTGTTGAATATGTGAAATATTTAAAAAATCAACTATATTTAATGAATAAGTGCCATTTAAAGCTTTTAAAGGTATTTAACAAAGTTTGTAAATGGGACCAAATGTTAATCAAAGATTTTCCCCCTGGAAGTGAGTATTAAAATTTACTATATTTCTAAGGCAGACAAAAAATGTTGGAATTGAAAATTTTCTTTCAATTGAATGTATATTACTATGAGCATGGCTTTGTGGTAGGCGTTATAGGAGAGTTGAAGACATAAAAATCAGTACCTTGCATGCCAATAGTTTTACAGTATAAGATAATTCAAAGCAAAATGTGAAATAAAATATAGAAGAGGTATATATCAAGTACTTTAAAGTATATAAAACCAGAAATAAATTATTCAGTTTAATACTATTTGTTCTTCATAGGAAAAAAAAAACTGTGTCAATTAAAAATTAAATGTGAGTTTTTGGGGTTTTTTCCACATGTAAGTTGTGAAAAACCGTGCCCTCAGGTTTGACCAAGACAGTGTATTACAAGGCCATATATGACTTCTTTTTTTTTTTTTTTTTTTGAAATGGAGTCTTGGCTCTGTTGCCCAGGTTCAAGCAATTCTCTGCCTCAGCCTCCCAAGTAGGTGGAATTACAGGCGCCCGCCACCACACCCAGCTAATTTTTTTTTTTTTTTTTTTTTTTTTAGTAGAGACAGTTTCACCATCTTGGTCAGGCTGTTCTTGAACTCGTGATCTCATGATCCACTGCCTTGGCCTCCCAAAGTGCTGGGATTACAGGCATGAGCCACCGCGTGCAGCTCATCTATGACTTCTTTACAGTGACATCTGTTTGCTTCCCCTTGGCCTTCATTTTCCTAATATCTTTTGGGAATATGACTTTGCTAGTCTCCTAGCCATTTTCCTTGAATTTGTTTCCCTCTACTGGTTCTCTCTGTGCTGCTTAGCTAGGCTTTCCTCACTCTACTCCAGGTTCAACCTTCTCTGCTCCTCTCTCTGCCCTGTCCTGTTCCTCATTCCATCCCACTTTGATGACTGAATCAGTCTCCTAACTGATCTCCCAATCTCTACCGAGGCCCTGCTCATCTTCCACTTTCTACAATATAGCTAGAATGATTTTTTAAAATGAGATCAATTTCTCAAGGACAGAGAACTATGAGACTGCTGATGTAGAATATAAATCCTATTTAAAGGCTGTCAGTGACTCTACAAGTTTATCTGGATGCAATTTAAACTCCTTTCCTTTCATAATAATTTATCTAGCACCTCACATGTGGCAACCACTCCTTAGGAATTTGAGGGAAATCGTGAACAAAACAGACACACCTTCATGGAGCTCACAGCTTGGTGGAGGATGTTTGAAACTATTCAAATAATGATGAAAATAAGTATTTAGTCATAAGGTGTGGTAATTGTTGTAGTACACCCACTATCTACTTAGATCGTGCCTTCAGTCCATAGGCACTCAGCTCCCCAGCTGCCACATGTGTCAGTTACTGGCCAACTCCCCAAAGTTTTCCAAATGCATTCTCATCATCATTCACAGTGCAGACGGGAATGTTATTCAAGCCTAGGTGAGTAAAGTTACTTATGGCTCATTCTGAGTCCCTCTCTGGGAATTGCTCTTGGCTAAAGGGAGCTCTTGTACACGGTGAGAGCTTTTTTTTTTTTTTTTTTTTTTGAAATGGAGTTTCGCGCTTGTTGCCCAGGGGGGAGGACAATGGTGTGATCTTGACTTACTGCAACCTCCACCTCCCGGATTCAAGCGATTCTTCTGCCTTAGCCTCCCAAGTAGCTGGGATTACAGGCATCTGCCACCACACCCAGCTAATTTTTGTATTTTAGTAGAGACAGGGTTTCACTATGTTGGCCAGGATGGTCTTAATCTCCTGACCTCGTGATCTGCCCGCCTCAGCCTCCCAAATATTGAGATTACAGGTGTGAGCCACTGCGCTGGGCCACAGTGAGAGCTCTTGTACACAGTGAGTGGTTGGTGGGAATTAAAAAGTTCTGGTCCCCTTACCTGAAATTGAGACACCTCTGAAGCTCCACTGCTCCTTATGAGATTGGCTGAGGTCCCTATTGTATCCGCAGTTTCACTTCCCCTCCTACCTAGTTCTGCTTCCTTTACTTACTGCTTTCTTATCAGTGTTGTTCCCAAAAGCACTTCCTAATAAAGCTCTTTCACACAAATCTCCACCTTCGAGTCTATCTAAGACAGTTGCTCTAAAGAAAAATATAGAGTACTGTGAAAAAATGCCATAAGAAAATCTAATTTAGATTGAGGATATGAAGCCTGAAAAGTCTCTCTGAAGTGATATTTAAACCAAAATAATAAAACACAAATAATGAGGAGAGGTTTATGATTACAGAGAAGATTATGTATGTAAATCCAGAGGTGAAAAGGGCTTGTGACACGTTCAAGCAACTTAGACAAGTCCACTGTGGCATATACATAATGGGGGAGGGCACCTGATAGATGAGATCACATAATAGGGAACATTTTGGCCTATGTCAAAATTAACCACCTTATCCTAAATGCATGGGAAGCCTCTGAAGGATTTTGTGTAGAATAAATAGTCTATTTTCTTTTAAGAGGCAGGTCTTGCTCTGTCACCCAAGCTAGAGTGGAGTGGCGCAGTCATGGCTCACTGCAGCCTTGAACTCCCGGGCTCAAGTTATCGTCCTGTCCCAGACTCCTGAGAAGCTAGAACTACAGGTGCACCACCAACTCCTGACCTCAATCTATCCTTCCACCTTGGCTTCCCAAAGTGTTGGTATTGCAGGTGTGAGCTACTGAGCCTGGCCTACACAGTCAAATTTACATTTTAATATGACCTTTCTGGTTGTTCTTTGGAGAATGGACTGGAGAGAGGGCAAGAGTGGAAGTAAGGCTGTTATGAGGTTTACAAATTGCAAAGTAGTATTCAAAGCAGGAGACAATAGTGGCCTAGAATGGAGCTGTGACAGTAGCCATGGAGAGAAGTGCTTAATTTACAAAATATTTAGAAGGAAAATCACAAATCAAGTGAAGCATTGCAAGGGGAAGAGAATGAGGGAGAGGAGGTAAAGAAGAACTTCAATTTACAGTACCATTTATTTCTTAGGATACAGTGGTTGGGGATCTTGCTTTTGAAGGAAGATCAAGAGTTCAGTTTTGAAGAGGAAAGTTCAAGGTGCACATGAGGCGTTCTGTGCATTGCAAATAGGCAGTTGAATATACAGGTCTAAACCTTTAAAGAGGTGTCTGAGTCTAAGACACGTATTTGAAAAATATTTGTCTTATGGATGGTATTTGAAACTTGTGAATGAATATGTTTGCCTAGGGTCCCAGTACAGAATAAAAAGAGAAAATAGCCAAGGATTGAGCTGTGAGGGACTCCAACATTTACTGAAGAACCAAAATAAAGCTAGGAAGGAGAAGCTACAGGTAGAGGAAAAAAACTAAAAGCATATATTGTTACAGAAGCTACATTTTTTTTTAATGTGAAGAAGGAGAGAGAGGAAGAGAGGGGTGGTTAGCTGTGTCAAATGCAGCTGAGAGGTCAAGATGAGGATTGCAGTGTAGTGGATATCTGTCAGTTCTGCCCAGGACTCATTTCTGTCCTTCCTTACAACAGTACCCAGGTTATTTTTACTCCATTATCCTCCCTTATCTACCACTCTGCAGCCCCCACAGCCATATGTTCTGGGGAAGATTGAACCCATTCCCCTTGACACAGTGATTGGTTATCTGAACCATGGCCTACTAATCAGTGCATGTCACTTCCACGTCCACAAGGATTCATCCAGGGATGGCATGTGACCTGGTGTGTGCTGATAAAATGAAAATATAAGGTGAATTTTGCTGAAATCTGCTGGAAAGAAGTCAGAGTGGCATGCAGATGTGAAGTTAAGAAGTAATGTGCTATGTTGTCACTATGAGAGGAACAAGCCAGCTCTAGGATGAGTCTGGGATTGTGGAAAGCAGAGAGAAGAGATTAAAAATGGCAGGTTGTTTAACTGGGCCATCAAATCAAACCTAAAGCCCACCTTCCTGATGGAATTTCCAGTTACTTGAGCCAATAGATCTTTGTTGTTCAAACCAAGTTGATTTGTTTTTGTTACTTTACAATGACAGGCATCTTTACTGATTATGCTTATTGGATTTGTCAAACTGAAGGACAGTGGTAACCTTAGCAAGCATAGCCTATGCACAATGGTGGGTGAAAAGGCCAGGCGTCAGTGGGCTAAAGAGTGGCTCAGAGGTGAGGAAGTGAAAACCATGAATGTAGACATCTCTTTTGGTTGTGAAGAAATATAAATTCCTTAGCATGGTATACAGAGCCTGCCTAAATCTGGCTTCTTAATCTACTTCTCCACTCCTATTTCCCATTATCCCTTCCGTCCTCCCAACATGCTCCATAACAGGCACAAGGATCTTCTTCTGCAGTTTCCTAACATTCGATGCTGTGTTGACACTTGCTGTTCCCTTTGCCTTCCTTGTTTATATACTTAACCCTGTTGTAGGTATTATTGTTATTATTGACATTTTACAGAGTGACTTGACCAGCCAGATAGTCCAGCTTGTGAGGGGAGGCTGTTGCCTATATTTTCATTCCAAATAAATATTTGTTGAATGAATGAATAAAAATATAGATGGCTGAATGAATAAAGAGTGATAGATATTCTTTCCTTTAAATATTTCAGTGTTGATGACTCCCAATGTGTATCTCTACTTCTAAGTTCCCATTTGAGATTCAGACATAGATTTCTATTCTAGGTCTGGGATTGTGGGCAGCCCATTTCCATTTAGATGCCTGGTGCTACTACACATGCAGTGTGTATACAACTGAATTGATTTTATTGTCTAACGAGAATGTGGGCTCCATGAGGGTAGGGACATTTTTTTTCTTTCTCAGAGACTTTGCTCTATCTCCCACATCTAGAACAAGGTTCCTTGTGTATTAGAAATTGAATATGTATTAGAATTGAATCTACTGAATGAAATGACTTCACCTTCTCCCTTTCAGCTTTCCTGTTTGATCAAAAGCAACACATTTTTTAATTATAATAACTAGGAGTGTGGAAAGGTGCAGAGGGTGTGTGTTCCTTTTCACCTTCTATAGTAATCAGTTACCAGGACCTTTTCATTTCTTCTCTACAAACTCTCTCTAGCCTCGTATTCTGCCATTGCTTGGTCTTCCTGCCAATAGCATAGCAGGATGCTTGTCCTCATGTATCTGCACAGGTGCAACAGCTTCCTAATTCTCTTCCCTATCTCCAGGCTCTGCCCCCTTTTCCATAAAGCATGGTTTATTTCTATCATGGCATTGTTTTGTTTCATTTTTCTTTTTTTTTAATAATTTTTATTTTTATTTCAATGTTTTTGAAGACAGGTAATTTTTGGTTACATGGATAAATTCTTTTTTTAACTTTTACTTTAAGTTCAGGAGTACAACTGCAGGTTTGTTATATAGATAGGCCAACTTGTGTCATGGGAGTTTGTTGTACAGATTATTTCATCATCCAGGTGGTAAGCCAAGTACCCATTAGCTATTTTTCCTGACACTCTCCCTCCTCCCAATCTCCACCCTCTGAATGGCCCAGTGTATGTTGTTCCCCTCTATGTGTCCCTATGTTCTCATTATTTACCTCCCACTTACAAGTGAGAATATGTGGTATTTGGTTTCCTGTTCCTGCATTAGGGTGCTGAGGATAATGTCTTACAGCTCCACCCATATCCCTACAAATGACATGATCTCATTCTTTATATCACTGCATAGTATTCCATGGTATATATGTACCACATTTTCTTTATACAGTCTATCACTGATGAGTATTTAGGTTGATTCCGTGTCTTTGCTACTGTGAATAGTGCTGCAGTGAACATACAGGTGCAGGTGTCTTTATAACAGAATGATTTATTACTGGATAAGTTATTTAGTGGTGATTCTGAAATTTTGGTGTGCCCATCATCCAGTCAGTGTACACTGAACCCATTATGTAGTCTTTTATCCCTCACCCTCTTCAACCTTCCTACTGAGTCCCCAAAGTTCATTATATAATTCCTATGCCTTTGCATCCTCTAGCTTAGCTCCCACTTATACATGAGAACATATGATCTTTGGTTTTCCATTCCTGAGTTACTTCACTTAGAATAATGGCTTCAAGCACCATCTGAGTTGCTGCAAAAGACATATTTCATTCCTTGTTATGGCTGAGTAGTGTTTCATGGTGTATATATACCACATTTTTTTAAATCTACTTGGTTAATGTGCACTTAAGTTGGTTCCATATCTTTGTAATTGTGAACTGTGCTGGTGTAAACATGCATGCACATGTGTCTTTTTCATATAATGACTTCTTTTCCTTTTATTAGATACCCAGTAGTGGGATTGCTGGATTGAATGGCAGTTCTACCTTTAGTTCTTTAAGGAATCTACATACTGTTTTTCCATAGTGATTGTATACTAGCTTACATTTCCACCATATGCGTAAAAGTGTTCCCCTTTCATCACAACTATGCCAACATCTATTGTTTTTTGACTTTTTAATTATGGCTATACTTACAGGAGTAAGGTGATATCTCATTGTGGTTTTAATTTGCATTCCCTTGATAATTAGTGATGTTGAGCATTTTTTCATGTTTGTTGGCTGTTTGTATATCTTCTTTTGAGAATTTTGTATTCATGTTATTTGCCCACTTTTTGATGGGAGTATTTGTTTTTTTCTTGCTGATTTGTTTGAGTTCCTTGTAGATTCTAGATATTAGTACTTTGTCGGATGCATAGTTTGCAAATATTTTCTCCCACTCTGTGGGTTGTCTGTTTACTCTGCTGATAATTTCTTTTGCTGTGCAGAAGCTTTTTAGTTTAATTAGGTCCCATTTATTTATTTTTGTTTTTGTCGCATTTGCTTTTGTGGTCTTAGTCATGAATTATTTGCCTAAGCCAAATAACACTGGTTTTTAATATCACTTTTTCTGTCACCTCAGGAATATGACACATTTTCATCTGCTGGGGCTCACTATGGCAGCATTTCTCTTGAGGATAAGAAACTCAGGGATGGGTGTGAGGATCTATTTAAATTACACCCAATAGCCAATGCTGATATGCTGCTTTGTGTGTTGGGGGGGTATCACACAGTCTCGCCATCCTAAGTGAATTGACTGGTTCACCTTGTGAAGTCCAAATAGTTCTGCTTGTTTTACATACATTTCATAACCTTGAGAATTGTACCTCTCAAAACATCAGAACCCTTTTCTCTTTGTACCTCTCAAAACATCTCAGAATACAAGATGTGTTTAAAAACTATACTTTTAAAATTCTTCAATCCAAGCTCAATTGAACTGCCTCCCTCAAAAGGGAAATACTGTTATTAGTGTATAATTTTGAGTAATTCTATCATATAAAGTTAAAGTAAAAGGTAGGAAAGGAGAGAGGAAGGAAAAAAGAAGAAAGAGATGGAGGGAGAGAATGAGGGCAGGAGGCAAGGAGGAAGGAAAGACAAGACATAAGGGAAGGAGGCAGGAGTAAAACATAAGCTTCCTTAGGGATGATATTTAGCATGTAGATGCTAACATGGATGTGTGCATTGTTAAAATACTGAAATATTTTTGTATCAATTGGTCAAGGCTGCCCTGAGCTCTGAGTGGTCCCCATTTCCCTGGCCACCTTGGCCTTTCTTCAGCCACCTATCCTAACAATCAAGTGATTTAAGGGTTACTGTCTGGCAAAGAGAGGGACTGCAGGTCTAGACTCTTACTCCAGTGCTGGCACTTAGTCCCAATAGTCAATGACCATACCTTGCCAGTAGTTAAATATTTTGACTGGCAGCCTTGTGTTTACCCACCAGAATTATCAAATGGCCCAAGTGTAGAGAATAGTACATTCTACATCTACATACTAGGACCTTAAACTACCTTACCTTTGATGTGGCAGACTCTTCTGGGATGAGGGGTGTGCCTGACTAGAAAGCAGCTTATATTTCTAGCCGTAATATGACTGCCTTTGCCCTCAATCCGAAGAGCAGATGTCGAGGGGTTGAGGTTCATGTTCATGGAGCGTTTATTTTCCCCTCTCCACTGTTGCCACAAAAGTTTTTGGAGTCCAAATTGATTGACCTCACTTCCAGATGTGCTCAGACCCTGAAATCACAAAATGACAAACATTCTGACAAGTTTCTTGTCACTTTCTTATACATCAAACATTTCTCCATCTTCTTTGCTTGAACTAAATTGTTTCTCAGGTTACAGCAATGTGAGTCTATTTTGCTTTCAGACCAAATTTTTGTAAATATTGAAAAGTGCAAGCATGGATGGATCATAAAAATTTTTCCTACGGGAAAACCAAAGTGTTTGATTTTGAAATATTTATATCACATTTGTAAAAAGTATAAAGTATATTCTGTTTTTACTTTCATTTCAGCTCTTTGTTGGCTTACCAACACAAAAATGTATTACATGATTATCAATTTTGATATAGTAAACTTAAATGATGACTTTTAAATACAATACTCACAAATGCACTTTACACTGAATTAATTTTAAGTTAAAACCTTTCATATTGCACTTATAAAACCCAGCATCATAAATGTGTATCATCTTCTGAGAGAATGGTAAAACCCAAAGGAGGAAAAAAATCCAAAAGAGTGATATATGTAGAGATGATAAACCAGAGAACCTTTGCCATATTGTTGTTTGCAATACTCAGTAACAGTTAATGGTCCTTCAGTTATTCAGCAAACATTTTTAGACACCTAGGAGATTTTAGGCCTAGCAGATTTAAGACATTTTAGACCTAGGAGATTAAAGATTAAATATTATATAATATTTTAATGTTATAACATTATATTATAATATAACATAAAACATTAATATTAAATGTTATAACATTTATAAAGATTAAGTGTTCTATATTTTAGTGAATTCACAACCATGTAGAAAAGAATATTTCTGGATTAAGAACATAGAAAGCCATTATTTAAACTTTAAATAATGTACATTATTTAAAATATGTACATTATTTTAAGTAAATTACTTAAAGTACATTACTTTAAGTAAGCTTAAAGAAAAGTACATTACTTTAAGTAAGCTTAGAGAGTATACTGCTATCTAGTATGCTACTATAAAAGTAGATAGTATACTACTTTTGAAATCCAAGAAGGATGATTTTCTAGTGCCTGTTGTACTTTTCCTATCTTAAATGGAAATCTTATTCATCATGACAGAATTAGGAAATACACATTTTATTTATAACCATGGCAGAGATTTTTTTTTGTTAGAATAATTCGCAGTGTCAAAAAAGTGTTCATATTCTAGAAACTGATCTCAGGATTTTGTTGAGATGGATACTTTTAGATCACTGACTATCTTTTTAGACCAAAGCAATCTGTGTTTAAGTGCTTCGTGCTATATACTTAGAGTGTATGATGTATAAATTCCCAGGCTTGTTGCCACAGAACATCTGGTTTTCAGGAAATTCAGTTTGATATATATAAATAATAAAATTATCTTAAGTTGGATAAAATAAATGTAGACATTAAATTCATAAAATATCTATCTACCAATAAAAAGTGTATTTTTATATTGTTCTTTATGAATATCACTGTGAAGAGCTAGTTCTAACCTCTTTTGTTTAAATTACACTTTAGACTTGATCATTCTTTCAGTGTGGGACCTTTTGTACAATTAAGCCAGTAAATTTGCTTTTTACTTGTATCGAAGGGAAAAGGGTACAGCAGGCAATTTGGAGAGTGAAAGACATTAAACCAGAATTTCAAAGATAGGATTTATGGTCCCAGATTTGCCACTAACCAGCAAAGTGACCACAGATTAATTGCTTTATTGCTTAGATTTCAGTCTGTTCATCTATAACCTGATGAAATTGACTTAAATGTCAGCTGATACTATTCAGTTATTCTACTATGTGTGTCCATCCCACATCAATTCTCTTAGATTAGCTTAAAGGGTAGTGATACACTTTAAATTTTGGTATAAAAGGTCAACAAGAAAACAATGCAGATAATTATTTTCTTCCTCTTATTAAAATAGCAGTGCCTCCTGGAAGTCTGAAATTCATCTTGTTTTTATACCTTAAGTTAAGAAGATGCTGTGGTACTTACTCTTGGCTTACAAGAAGTTTAATCTGATGTTATGACTTTTTATTGTTCAAGAGTAATGTTTAAGGAGTGAAGGTAATATATAAATATTGTATCCACATATATCACTAAAAATTCTACAGAATTCAAAATATACATTGTGTTGACTATGATGTAAATGATTGTGTCCCCCTAATACCAAATTCATATTTTGAAACCTAACCACCAATGTGACAGTATTAGGAAATAGGGCCTTTGGGAGATATCTTCATGGATGGGATTCGTGTACAAAACACATACACATGCACAAATGAAAAATCAATAGAAACTACACACTTGTTTCCAGTATTTTAACCTAATAGGTAATTGCTATGTGATGTAGAATGTTGGTTCTCAGCCCATTTTCCCCACCACAATACACATGATAGGTGATGTTTGTGTGGAAGACACATTTTCATCACATGTTTAGATTTTTTTTAATGCATTTCAAAATTGTGAGGAAGCAATGTACTACACGCTACTGATTCAACTGTGGTGTGTCAGTGACTATTGCTCAGAAGAGCTGCATCATGGGTTCTAACTCCAATCATGTAAGCACATGGCATTGCAAATAAATGCCAGGTAATTCACCCTTCTTTGTACTAAATTGCTTTTTAAAAGTAAATAATTTGCAAACCTGAGTATTTTAGCTATTGTTAGTAAATATCTTGATTCTCATCTCACTACCTATGTGTTATAAAACCTAGGCTGAGGCCTTATAACTTAAAGATGAACCCAAGAGATTTCCTGAATGAAGGTAGCTGAGTTCCATTTATACTTCTATTTTAATTGTGATGCTAACTCAGAAAAGGAAAAGAAAACTGTGGAGGTAAGTCTGTAGGAAAATTTAATTAAAGTTAGTATTTACCTTTCACAGAATTGTGTAAATACTTCTGGAAGCAGTATTTCCTTTCCTATAGCCTCTTGAATCTACCTGTATATTAGTAAATTATTAAATTTTATTCAGACTAAATAACACAAAATCCTCAAAATAGGTGGTTTTAAAAGCATTATTAATCCACCTAGTTCTAACTCTGGCCATTGTTACTTAGAACATGCCATGTAAACCTATATTAAATATTAATATTCTTACTCCAAAATAGCACATGTATAAAATGTATGCTGACACAAAGAATATAATATCTGATTAATAAATAGCTGAAAGTTCTTATGAATTCATAGGGATATAAAGACCATTATTTAGGTGATGAATACCAAATCTGCATTTGCAGATCCCCGTTATCCTAGAATTCACACCCCTTAGGTCTTGGATAACTGAAACTTTAGGAACCCTCTTGGACAAGAGATAACTTCAAAAATGGAAGCCAAATATTAATATCGATGGCTTTCTCCTTCACTTATTTCTCTGTCTAAAAGACACTTTCTCCAAAAGCCTTTCTAACTCCCTCTCAAAAGTAGCTCCCACTGTCATCCCAGCCTCTATTGATCTCTAGCCCTTTCCCTCCTTAAGCTGTCTTTGTAGTGTGTATATTATTTATTTTACATTTCTTTATTTTCTGCTCCTCTCAAAAGGATGTGATAATCAAGTAGGCAATGATCTAGCTCAGTTTTTCATCTCTGCATTCCCGAAACCTAGAATATGGTCAGCCACTTAGTAAATGCTCAATAAATACTTGTTAAATAGAACTAGATGTTTTCCACAGAGTAAATGTCTTTAGTCTACGAACTTTGCGTATTTCATTTTCTTAAAACAGATTTATTTGGGTTTTACATAATCTTGAAAAAAGAATGAATTTGAGAACAATTAACTAACTCACACCTAAAATGTTAGAACATTATTCTAAGATAAATTTAAAATTATACCTGAGGACAGTATTAAAAGCAGGTGATCTTGCTGACAGGAACTCAAGTCTGTTGATACCCTCCCAGCCTCATAATATGTCTAGGCTGAATTTCTGTTGATTTCCTTAAATCTCTGCACTTAAGCTAGAAATTTTTAATTGGTAGAGACAGCCCAATCTCGAATGCTTCCGAAAGAATACAACCGTCTTCTTCCAGTTTCTCACACTCTTACTCCAAGGAGCCTGTGTGGCTCCCTGGTTAAGGTACGTTACATAGCTTAGCAACTGGTAACATTCCTTAGAAAATCTAAATTCTAGAACCTTCTCAGACCTCCAGTTACCCACTTGATGAAACCACGTGGCCACAAGAGACTTTCCTCAGTTTTGGACATGCAATAGAGTTAAATCCAATGCAAGAGAAAGAAAAATGAGAAAGATAAAACAAAGAGCAATATAAATCAAATGTATAATTTTTCCCACAATTCTGCTTAAAGAACAGTTATGGTATAACCAAGTTTAGCTTAATCAAAAACCAGTGGGAGAAGGTATACATGCTTTTAAGGAGTTTCTAATAATTGTGAATGGAATACACTGCTCTGGTAGTTGGAATGTGCTGATGACTTGTTCAACAGCCATGAAAAAATATTGAAATGGTAATTAGAAGTCATAGAGAAACATACACACATGTATGTGTGGTGCTTCACGAGATTTTTCATAATACATGTGATTTTGAATTTCTGAGTTAGAGTCTCTGAAAGCAATATAGACAATTTCTGAAAGGCAAATGCTAAGTTAAAACATTGCAAGCAGATAGCCTAATTGGTCTATTTTCTTGACTGGCCCAAGAATTAAAGGCTTAAATGCCTTTGCCTATAACCCATTCATGATTTATGCCTCCCTGCTTTACTGTAGTTTATGGGGGATTTTATGGCAGATCTAATTGACTTTCTAAGGTAATTTTCATATTTTGAGATATTTAGTCTTCAGTTTGTATCAGTTGAGAAACTTTTTTACAGCTAATAAAAGAGAGCAGAAATACTATTTTAAGTAAGATAGACATGTATTTATTTCTTCCTCACATGAAAGAGTTCAACCATCTAGGGTTGGTATGGAAACTTTATGAAGCATCATTATGGACCTTGGCTTCATCTATGTTTTAGGTCCATCTTTGTTTATATTTGGCTTTCATTTTTGAAATTAGGCCTCGTCCAAGATAATTCCTGAAGTTCTAGTCATCCAAGATGGCTGCTATATTTGCACATATCAAATCCGTACTCCAAGCAGGAAACAAGAGGAAGGTTAGGGAGGTAAGGGCTGAGAAGGGTATGTGCTAGCTATCTGCTCCCTTTGTAAGAGGCTTTTCATGGTCCTAGACAATAATCTAGATTGCGTTAACCATTTATAGCTGCAAGGAAGGATAGAAAATGTAGTTTCTTAACACGGCACATTGACACCCCATTCTAAAACAGAGGCTCTAACAAGAGAGAAACAAAGTGTATATTGGGTTATAAAAAGCAACCTCAACCACAGATCCTGACATTAGTACCTAACTCTGTGTAGAAGTCTACACACTGTGTGCTGTGCTTTCCCTTAGAAAGGGCCACTAGAGAAAAACATGTACCTGGCTATGTAACTATGTTATTTTCCCCTTATGAAGACCCAGGGGGAATTTTCTGGTCTCATTACTAGGAAAAAAATGATACAATTGGCTTCTTTACATTAATTCTGTCAGAATAAAAAAGACAAAGTTTGTTCTGCTGCACTGCTCAGGGTAGCACAGGTATCTTTGTTGCCTTGGATACTCTATTATTTTAGCAAAGAAAATGGAGAGTTTTTTTTGGAATATGTGCATATATTTATGAATGGTAATTAGTGATTTTTAAACATTATCTGGGGGTCATGATAAGCAGGAAATCCACAGATTGTTCATTGTCCACAGATATTTTGAAAATTGTTAGGAACTGAGTTGTGTCCCCCAACAAATTTATATCTTAATCTCTAACCCCCAATGTGACTGTATTTGCAGATGGAGTCCTTAAGGAGGTGATGAAGGTTAAAGAAGGTTGTAATGGTTAGACCCTAATCTTACAGTCCTGTTGTCTTTATACTAAAAGGAAGTGACATCAGAGCCCCTTTGTCTTTTTGCATGAGCTGGCCATGTTAGGACAAAGCAAGAAAGGGACATTTATCACCAGTAAGTGGCTCCTCACCAGACATTGAATCTGTCAGTGCCTTGATCTTAGCCTTACCAGCTTCCATAACTGTAAGAAATAAGTTTCTATTGTTTATAAGTCAGCCAGTCTAGGGTATTTTGTTACAGCAGCCCAGATTGACTAAGACAAGGCTTCAGCAAAAACTAAACCTGCTAGTACCTTGATCTTGGACTTTCAGGCTCCAGAACCTTGAAAATATAAATTTCTGTTGTTGAAGCCACTTGGTCTGTTCTCTCCAAGAATAAGCAGTGTGGCCACATCTCAGAGCTGTGAACTAGTTAGGCTTATTTATTTTGATCACCTAAAATTCTTACTTTGCATTTACTATAAAAATGCAAAGGTCTGATTAACATATGAGAAAGCAATGTAAGTGATTTCTGAAAGGAAGAGATGCTAATTTAACACAGTGGAAGAATAAACTTTAATTTTATCTGATGTCTTGACTACGCTATACTCTGTTCTGTCAATTTTAAAAGCATATGTTTCAGTCTCGAATTTGTAACGAATATCTGCAATCACAGAAAACAGTACTTTTCAGTCTGTGATCTCTAGAGCACAACAAAAATGCTGACGTAAGTGACATAGAAAGAATTCTACAATGGCCCCCAAGATTTCCTCCCTGTGGTGTACATACTCTGTGTTATCTCCTTCTCTTGAGTGTGAATAGACCTGTTAATATGATAATATTGCTCCTGCAATTAGGTTGCATTTTCTGGCAAAGATGAAGAGATTTTACAGATATAAAGTCCCTAATCAGAATGACTTTGAGTTTATCAAGCTCTGTTACTTGAAAGGAGATTATTTTGGACTGGCCCAACCTAATCAGATAAGCCCTTTAAAATAAGATTTAGGCCTTACTCAATATCAGAGGTGTTCCCCTGCTGAACTTAAAGAAGCAAGGTGTTAGGTGTCCTATAGCTAGAAAAAAAAAATGAATCTGCCAAAAACCGTGAGAACCTCAAAAGAAGGACCTCAGAAACAATGAATCTGCCAACAACCATGAGAACCTCAAAAGGACCTCAAAAACAATGAATCTGCCAACAACCATGAGAACCTCAAAAGAAGGACCTTGAAAGAGGACCTCAAAAGAAGACCCAAGCCAGAGCACATATCTTGACTGCAGCCTTTTGAGAGTTCTCACCCAGCTCTTTTCCAAAGACTTCCTGTTAGTCATACCTTCCTCTAAGAATATGAGTAACTCAAAACTTCAAAAGAATTAAAAAGAAGCTCTTCAAAACAGTGAATAAACCCTCAGAGTTCTCTTCATAGGTTTAAAATCTGAGTTCACATTGGATAGGCAGAAAATATAAAGCTTCAGGCAAGGTATGGTGGCTTATACCTGTAATGTCAGTGTTTTGGAAGACTGAGGTGGGAGGATTGTTTGAAGCCAGGAGTTCAAGACCAGCCTGAGCAACATACCAAGACCCTGTCACCACAATACAATTTTAAAAAAAGAAAATATAGTTTCTTCTTAGAAGAGCACTGTAGCAAAACTCCTAAGCCCAGTTACTTACCTTGTTATTGTCCAGTCATAACCAACCCCATATGATCATCTTAGAGCCTCCTTTGGCAGGCATAGGAGTCACTGTGGCTTACAACATTCTCTGGCTGATAACATTGATTTTTCTGGTCTTCTCAGGAGTTATGGATTAAGATTATCTCTAGAGTCTCTTCTGGCACTATGATTTGATTTTGTTTTCTTTTGTGAGGTAGAATAATATTATTACTAGACACAAAATAAAATAAAAATACAACAAAACCACCTTTAAAATTTATAATTCCTTGATATTAAAAGATGATGGAACAGGAAGTTCTAAGCCCTCATCTCCCTATAGAAACAATTATATATTTAACAATGATAAGTTAACAATGATATACAGAGCAAAATAGCTTTACACGTATTTCAGCTTCCAGTTAAGAAGTACCCCAGATGAGCAAAAACACTGATATCAGCCACATTAAAATTAGTTGGAAGAACAGTTTTACTTTACCTGCGTCAGCCCCTCCCCCAAGTTGACACAGCTCTGAACTGGGAGAAATTGCTTTAGCTTGTGGATGCTCCATTCAGGAATAAGGAAGAGAGTGGAGCATATATTCATCATTTCTGGCATTTTGGCACAGTGCTCAAGAGACTTCTTTCTGTTCTGCCTCACTCAGAACACTGAGAGGATCAGAATAGTTTAAATTCCCAGGGGAAGTCAAGAATAAAGAAAAGAGGTGGGTAGCTCACCACAGCTAGCACAATTCTGCTTTATCTTCTTCCCCAGGAGGAAAGGAGGGAAGTGAAGTATACATATCCCTAGAAAAAAATTAAGAGGCTCCCAAAATTTCTAGCTAGGCTGATTGGTGAAGAGCTTTCCATGTTGAACCCAGGCCTAATGAATGGGAGAGGTGGCTATTTTTTCAAATATACAGACACCAACACAAAGCTACAAGAAATGTAATGAGTCAGGGACCTATGACACAAACAAAGAAGGGGAAAAAAAGCACTATCAACTGGTCTTAAGGAAAGATCTGTGAATTGCCTGACAATTCAAAATAATCATTTCATAGAAACTCAGTGAGTTATATAAGACAATACAGATGACTACATGAAATCAGAAAAATGAAAAATGAACAAAATGAGAATATCAACTTAAAAACCATAAAAAAGAACCACACAGAAATTCTAGAGATAAAGAATATAATAATTGAGCTAAAAATTTTTACCAGAGGGACTCAATGGCAGACTAGATCAAGCAGAAGAAAGGCTCAGTAATTTTTGAATACATGTCATTTAAAATTATCCAGTCAGGCTAGACATGGTGGCTCATACCTGTAACCCCAGCACTTTGGGAGGTCGAGGCAGGTGGATCTCCTGAGTTCAGGAGTTTGAGATCAGCCTTGGCGACAGGGTGAAACCTGTCTCTACCAAAAATACAAAAAATTAGCCAGGCATGGTGGTGCCCCTGTGATCCCAGCTACTGGGTGGGAAGAAGGTGGGAGAATTGCTTGAGCCCAAGAGGCAGAGGCTGCAGCGAGTCAAGATTGTGCCACTGTACTCCAGCCTGGGTAACAGAGTAAGACCCCATCTGAAAAAAATAAAAAATTTAAAAAGTATCCAGTCACAGGAACAAAAGTAAATAGAATGAAAAAGAGTGAAGAAAGACAAAGGGTCTTATGGAACACCATCAAGAAAACTAATATATGAATTATGAATGTTCCAGAAGAAGAAATGAGAAAGAAAGGGGCAGAAAGCTTATTTAAAGAAATAATGATGGAGCCAGGTATGGCAGTGGATGCCTCTAGTCCCAGCTGCTAAGGAGGCTGAGACAGGAAAATGGCCTAAGCCAAGGAGTTGAAGGCTGTAATGTGCTATGATTATGTCTGTGAATACCCACTCCACTCCAGTCTAGGCAACATAGCAAGAGGAAAGAAGAAAGAAAGAATGAAAGAGGGAAGGAAGGAAGGGAAGGAGGAAGGAAGGAAGGAAGAAAGAAAGAGAAAAAGAGAGAGAAAAAGAAAAGAAAGAAAATAGAATGGAGAAAGAAAGTAGAAAAAGAAGGAAGGTTGGTTGAAAACTTCTAAATCTGGAGAGGGAAGTAGTCATCTAGATTAATGAAGCCCAAAAGATCCCAAATAGTGTAAACCTAAGGAAATCCACATCAAGACACAATATAATCAAATTGTCAAAAGTGAAAGAGAGAATACTGAAGGCAGCAAAAGGAAAGTGACTCATCGTGTACAATGTAACCTCCATGGGACCATTAGCAGATTTTCCAGTAGAAACTTGCAGACCAGGAAGGATGATATATTCAAAGTGCTAGGGGAGTTTGTTCTTTTTCCCCCAAGGTATCAGATTGGAGGCATTGTTGTCATGCCTCTCCCACTTGGAAAGACAAAATAGTGTGTAGAGATTTTCACATGAACTTTCTTCCAAGAAGCAAACACAGGAATGTAATAAGAAAATTGAAAGCCGCATACTCTTTGAAAGAAGTATTGGGCTGTAGCCTACACTGTGCGCCAGGTAGAAAACTGTAAGTCCCCCAGAGTGAAAAGGGTATAGACTACCTCTGGAACACACACTCCCACTGGAAACATGGCAGTCCAGGCCATGGGGAAAGGCCTTAACTTTAGGCAATCCAGGCCATGAGGGAAGGCCTTAACTGTACCCAGTACTGGAGCTGATTTAGTGAGTGGTGGGGAGTATATGAGAAGAATTGGCATTAGAACAGGCTTTATATTCATTTCCAGTCTCCATCAGTGGTGAAGGTCTCCTACCTCACAGGAGACCTTGCATAAATCTACCAGCTAACTCAGGTGGTGGTCACAGGCAGAAAGAAGCTCCCAACTGAGATTCATGATCTAATCTTCAGTGGAGACAAACCCCCTTGGCCAGAACTGAGGGGTGAGTGGGAAGTGTGCCATAGCCACAGGCATAGAAGCCGGGTGCCCCTGCTTCACAGGCAAACCAGGAGGGGCATGGCCTAAAAGCCATGGTTGCTGTTTCCTTTGGGGAAGGAATATGGCCTGGAGCAGTTTTGAGTTCTGAGCAGACTATGTGGAACCTAGCTAGCTGCTGCTAGTGGAATACTGCAAGTATGACACTGGCCTTGCCCAGTGAGTGGGAGCTGGGTGGAGCCTACTGCCACCTGCTACTCTCCGTTCCCCATATGGACTCTTCTGTACAGCAGAGGCAACTGTGCTCTTCCCTGGAACATTACCCTGGTAGCCAGAGAACTGCTCTACAATCCCCAGTGGGGCCACTGCTTTTGCTAATGTGAAGGGCAAGAGCACAGACTTGCCTGACCCAGGTCCCACCTGGCTTTGCCCTTCTAACCACACTGGCAGCTTAACACAAAGTACAAAAACTTTTGTGAGTAGACTTCTGTGTGGCCCTGCGCATTTCCTGAGTCACCAGAGTACATCTTCTGGATAACATAAGGCAAACACAAATCTCTCTGCTACCATTGCAGCTGGTGCTCTTTTGCAAGTGCCACCTCCTGGCTGGAGTCCAAGTGCCACAGTCCATTACAGCCTCTACAGGCACAATAACAGTGTGAAGGATGGAGAAAATGTGTGTGTGACCTCAGTGATCACCATTGCCTTATCACCTTGGCTAACCAGGAGGTCCTGAGTCTGTTCACATGACCAGTTCCTTACTAGTACAACTAGCATTTGAGAAAGCCAACAACACACTAAGGCAACTTGTAGTGAAGGAATCTCACAAACTGTGTCACTTCCCTGACACCGTTTTCAGAGCTGCCACTGATACCCACTGCTGGGTGCCTTGAGGACAGATCACATCACTGGACTCCTTACAGACATTCCCCAGTACCAGCCTGAAGTGTGGCAGGCCCACTGGGCAGCTAGACCTAGAAGAGCAGCAACATTCATAGTAGTCTGGCTCTAAGGAGCTCCTACTCCTAGGGGAAGGGGAAATATACCACATCAAGGGAGCACCTCATGGGACAAAAACAACAACAGCAACAACAAAATCCAGATGGTAGGCCTTGAGTTCTAGAATTTTCTACTTGTGGAAAGTTTCTTTCAGCAGAGGCAGAGGTGCAGTGCTAGGCTCAGTGGAGAAAATCTGCAGCTCCACTCCAGCAATGAGGCAGTCCTGGTGCTCCTGAAGGGTCTTGGAGAATGGGACTTCTTTTCTCCCTCATCCACCACGGCAGATACAGCTAGGGCTCCTCCCACAGGAGCTCAGCATGGATGCACCTGTAGACAGCCCTTCTGGAACACTTCAGGGTGACCTCAACCTCACAAGAGGAGTGCTTTCCAGGTGCAGGCTTGCATGAGGCATGGTATTCCACATGGAACATCAGCATTCCTGCAAATTAAAAGTACCTGTTTGATCTGAATAGTTGTGTCACTGCATCAGGAGTGTGACTGTGAGGTGAATTGCTTTCATGCTGAACTGGCAGGGGACCTGAGGTGGCTCCCTCTCTTCCCCTGAAAAGACCTTAGTGTATTGCACAAAGAGCTCCCCCAGCTGCCCCTCAAGGCTGGGACCTCTGCCCACCAGTGGAATTGGGCTTGCCAACCTGCATTAACCACAGCCGGTTTTTACCTATGGATACCTCGCCTCCTGGCCTGAAGCCTGAACTATTCAACCCAGTAAATAAAACACTGGGGGGAAAATAAATAAATAAAGTACATACCACTGGGGAATGAAATAAGCTTCAAGAGACCTCTGCCATTACAACTCTGCAGGAGGCAGTGAACCTGCACACAAACTAAACACATTACTGCGACAGCCAGCATCTAAGAAAGCCACCATACAAAGACTCTATATAACAAAGGAACTTATTCAGAGTCTCCACCCAAAAAGCATGCAGAGCTGAACTAGGTTACAATAAACTAAAAACATTAAAGTCACATCTTCAAGGGGGAAATTTCTTTTTTTTAATCACAGTCAAATAAATTTAAAAAAAGAACTTAGGTCCTCACATTTAACCCTCTATCTTGAGCACTATGGAAAATTAGCTCATTGGATTAGCTAGTTAAGATCTTGGAAAGGACAAAGACTTGTTGTGACAAAGGACCAGTTTGTTTTAAATATTCATGTGACAAAATGAGAAAAGGCTGGGGAAAATGGCATTAAACCTGGATAACTAGGTGAGAGGAAAGAGGGGATTGCTTGAGGAGGCACTGCACCCTAAGTATGGATGAAACTGGCTGGCACAGGCTGGAGTGTGTCACATGTGTGTTCTTTCTCACACTAGATAGTGAGCCTCTGAAGAGGGGGCCCTGTGTCTTATTCCCCTTCATATTCCTCACTGCGATCTGCACGCAGCAGCACTGCACATACTCCATGTCAGTTAGTTGAGGTCCTGAAAAGGGAGTGTCCAAAAGGTGACTCTGATAACAGGAGAAAGATGGGGGAATTCTGAGATAGGCAGGGCAGTGGGTGAGGGGTCAATTTTGAAATAGGAAGAAAGGGAAAGGCCTTAAAAGAATGGAAGAGAAAGATAAAGAACTGACAATGACAGAAACATAAGTAGAGCAGCGATGGAGAGGTGGAAGAGCCACTTAGTAGACAAAGAGAAAGCAAGGAGAGTGTAGACTTGGTTGTTGGGTCAGTGTGCCCCTTAGACTGTTGCCCCAGAGGGAATAGAGATGGAACCCACAGCAAAGAGCGGGCATTCATAGTGCTTAATCTGTGTGAAACCTTTTACCTCCATCATAACGTCTAATTTTTAAAATACTTTGTGAAGCAGCTATTATCTACATTGCAGAGATTGGGAAACTGGCACTCAAAGAGGTGAAGTAATTTGCCCTGAGAGCACATGCATTAAACTGAGGTTTACCGGATTTCAAATCCAGTGCTCTTACTGATGACAAGTGGACACTGAACTGCTGCCAGACCCACGCATCCAGATTCTTCTCTAGCAGGAAGAATCAATGATGCTGTCTGAATGCAGCTCTGAGAATACCTCCTGAGAGTAGTGCAGGGTGCTTTGTAACTTACGGCTTTCTCTTCATGCTAAGAATTCTGTACAGTAAAGAGCAGGGTCATCAGAGTGAGACATTGGAGCTTTGACTCTGCCAGCTACATATGACCTTTGACTTGGACACTTGCCCACTCTGCATCTATTTTATTATTGGAAAAAGAAGGATCTGAGTGGATCTATTTCATTGCATTGGCTGCAGAGACCAGTGTTTATAAAGTTCTTAGCATGTAGCCTGCTCAACACAGGGCCACTATAAATATTATAAACTTTTCCCTCGATAGTCTATAGGGGGAATTCAAAAGGCTCTGTGGGGGCTGCAGGTCTGGGAAGGGAACCTGAGCATCTGAGTTGAAGTCAGAGCACAGAGAATAAGGCCAAATTAAAGAGAAAATGTGTGGCATGCTGCAGCCAGTTTGGGGTTTGCAATAGAGCAAGCAAATGTGCCTACATCTAAAACTGAGTTTGACAATGTAGAAAGAGTCAAAGTGGATCTTGAGAGAGCAGGCAGAGTACAAATACCAAACAGAGAAGCTAGGAACTGCTCCTTGAACACCAGGACAGGTGCTCAGTAATATCATTACTGTTCTCTAATCATGCGGGAGCGGTTGGGAAGTGCCTTTTCCAACTATATTGTGGAATACAGTGGGTGGGATCCCTAAGTACTTCTCCTCTTATTGTTATTGTGTTTTGTCTGATTTCTTTAACTCAACAGTATATTTATAAAATGTACCCCTGCTCTAGGGAGTGGTTGTGGTTGATTTTCACTTCTGCATGATATCTCATTATAGAATATGCCATAATTTATGTGTTTATCCAAACTCTTGTTGATAGACATTTGGATTTTGTATAAATTTGGCTTTTATGAATAATGTTTCTATGAAAATGTTTGTGCATGCATTTTAAGTGGACACATATTTAGAAATGGATTAGTAAGTCATAGGTTGTGTATCTTCAGCTTAGTAGATAAGGCCGAAAGTGTTTCAATCCAGTAGTATCAACTGATGTTTTCCTTAGCGTTGTAAGAGGATTCTGGTTTTTCCATATGCTTACAAACAATTGGTATTATAAGTCTTTTTAAATTTTAGACAGTTTAGGTGGTGATTAGTGGTATCTAATTGTGAATTATGGATTTAAAGATTTTTACTTATTTATTTGAAATATAATTTGCATATAAAACTCATCTTTTTATAAGTGCAGAGTTCAATAATGAGTTTTTACAAATGTATTCATATAGTACCACTATGATCAATATACAGAGTGTGTCCTTTAACACAAAGTTCCCTCCCTTTCCTTGGCAGTAATTTCCCTTCCCTCACGTCTGTGACTGTGCAATCACTGCTAGTGGTTGCACCCCGCTAACATTCATATGTTGAACTTCTAACCCTCAAGGTGATCATGTTAGAAGATGGGGCCTTTGGAAAGTGATTAAAACATAAATGGATTAGTCCCCTTATTAAAAAAAAAAACAAAACCCAGAGAGATCTCTTGTCCTTTCCACCATGTGAAAACACAGCAAGAAGACATCAACTATGAAGCAGAAGGTAAGACCTCACTACACAATGAATCTCCTAGTACCTTGATCTTAAACTTTGCAGCCCCTGGAACTGTGAGAAATGAATTTCTGTTGCTTATAAGCTACTCTATTTATGGGATTTTGTTATAGTAGCCCTAACTGACAAAGACAACCACTAATCTCTTCTGTTCATATAATTTTACATTTTTGAGAGTGTTATACAAATGGCATGTAACTTTAGGATATGGCTTCTTATTTTTGCACAATATTTTGGAGATTCATCTGTGTTGCTAATTATATTGTAGTTATCTCCCTTTTATTGCTGGCTGGTATTCCATTGTTGGGTTGTACCACAATTTGTTTATTCATATACCAGTTGATGAATATTTGAATTGTTTCCAGTTTTGTATTATGATTAATAAAACTGTTATGAGCATTTTTGGGTCAGTTTTTATGTAGAAAATATTTTTTTTCAAATGAATGAAAAGTATTTTCATTTCTTTTGGGTAGATACCTAGTAGAAAATTGCTGTGATAAATTTACATGTTATCTGCTCTTTGGAATAGGAAACTACAGAAGAAATGTATCTGGTCACTTAAATATTTCCTGAATATTACTATTGGCAATGACAAAACCAAGTATACAGAATATAGACATCATTTTATTTAATATACCAGCTTATATACAAGACAGCTATGACCTAGACAAATCTGGGGACTTACAGAAGGTCACACAGACCCTGTCAGAGTTGAAATTCCAACTAAGGCTTATTGAACTAACATTCATATTCTGTTCACAGCCTCTGTCCCACACAGGGAGTAATTGTTGTTCAGATTCCTGCAAATTGGTTTAAAGCATCAGTCAAATCAATAATGGACGTAAAAGTGCTCTGCAAATGGTAAAGCAATATGGAAAGTTTGATGTTACTATGTCATGCAGAATTTGATTAGAGGTGGCAGATAATACAACAACTCAACAGGCTTGGCTGCAGATCACAATAAGAGCTGTGAGAGAAGCAGTGAGAGAAGAAAAAATGAATCAAAAAGGTATGAGCATGTTTAGTGATTAAAAGCATGGACCTTATATTTAGATAAACTTGAATTTGAATCTGCCTCTGCTTTGTACTAGATGTTTGGTCTTACAAAATTATGTAAACTCTTTTGGGTTAGATCTTCACGGGATACAGGATGATAAAACCTATTGGATAAGGATTCCATGAAGACTGAAAGAGACAATATTCAATGGCTGGCACAGAGAAAACCCTTACTTAGTATATGGCAATTTTTACTACTGGATGATTCTTTTGAATCAAATATTTTTTGGAGGAGGAGTAGATAACTGTTCACAAGTAGCATATATCAAATTTATATTTATTCAGATCCCTGCAAAGACATGAAATCAGAGGAAACATAAGCACTCCTGGGAGCCCTTTAACCTTAAACCATTTTAGTTATCCTTTTAATTATTAGTCACTTTATGGTAAGGCTTAGCTGACAACCACTTATAAGCAAGAATAACATAGATTATGGACTTGAAAAGAAGGAATCATAAAGGTATGAGCAGTTATGAAAGGGAGCCCTTGGCCTCTTTCTCACTTTTGATTACTGTTAGTTTTGAGTCAAAATATCCTCCAGGTCATTTTTATTATATTTGACAGAGGTTGCCTATAATTTACTAGTAGTGTGACATAGGGAATAGGATTATATGAGCATTAAATCAGTTTTAAGTACAGGTGTTGAGAGTGTGAGTGAATAGTAAAGGGACCTGGATGAGAAAACTGACACTATAGATAGATGGGGAAATTTGGAAGCCCTTCTGCTCAACGAGCATCTGCCCTGGAGTGAGAGTGACAGGAGAGATATGACTCTGTTTTTCACTGAGCAGATCTCAGCTACCTTGCAGCTTCCATGGGGTGATTCTCTTGCTTCATTCCCTGATTCTAGTGTTTAAAGATCAATCATTTTTTGTAGGGTGATCATAAATGTAAGTTAACTTCATGATCTTGTGCCCAAATGAATAAATAGCAACTCTGTTTCAAAGCTGGTGGAAAACTAGCTCTTAATAAACTGAGAAACAGAATTATCTGAATGCTATAACTTATGAATGATTTAAAAGAATTTCAAGGATGGTTCTGACTTTCAAACCTATTCTCTGCTTAAGGTATATTGTCATTGTAGATCAAAGACAGACTCTACATTATAAGATTCTCCTACATTATATGGTAAAATTTGTGTGAATATAATGTATTTTATCATAGGAGCTTGCTATAGCTTAATTAGCCTACCCATAAACTAACATGAATCCACATGATAATAGCATTCATTTTCTTTTGATGACTTTCAGGTTATTAAATGCAAAGCACTTGTGGTGTGGGAACCAAACATGCCCATTTCTATTGAAGAGGTTAGTTGTCCATCTCAAGGATCATGAGATTTGAATAAAGACAGTGCATATTGCATATCTGAGGAACAGGCTGGACCATGAGGCACTTATACCTTGGTACTGTGAAAACCTATAGAATGGCCTCTTAAAACTTTTCACTTAAATAATACTTTTGGTTCCATGGCTGAACTCAGTTAATGTTTGTTTATCACTCTAACAAAATTCCTGGTACTTTGGTATCCCTAATAAAGAAGCTATTTTTTGTAATTTGATTATACATTCTTTATGATTGTGAGATCAATCTATGCAAGTTAGAAATATGTAAGACATACTGGAATGCTAGTAACTTTAGAGGAGGATCCAGTGCTATAGTCTGCAAGTGGAATTACTTTTTTACCAGGAAAACCTCAGTTTTACTCTTATTTTATTTTATTTTAATTGTACTTTAGGTTCTAGGGTACATGTGTAGATCATACAGAATTGTTGCATAGGTACATAGATGGCACTGTGGTTTGTTGCCTCCATCCCCCTGTCACCTATGTATGGCATTTCTCCCCATGGTATTGCTCCCCAACCTCCCCATCCCCCCACTGTGCCTCCTCTGGCCCCTACAACAGACCCTAGTGTGTGATGCTCCCCTCCCTGTGTCCATGTGTTCTCATTGTTCAACACCTGTCTGTGAGTGAGAGCATGTGGTGGTTGATTTTCTGTTCTTGTGTAAGTTTGCTGAGAATGATGGTTTCCAGATTTATCCATGTCCCTACAAAGGACATGAACTCATCATTTTTTATGGCTGCATAGTATTCCATGGTGTATATGTGCTGCATTTTCCTTGTCCAGTCTATCATCAATGGGCATTTGGGTTGCTTCCAGTTCCTTGCTATTGTAAACAGTGCCGCAATGAACATAGTGTACATGTGTCTTTATAATAGAATGATTTATAATCCTTTGGGTATAAACCCAGTAATAGGATTGCTCGGTCAAATGGAATTTCTATTTCTAGGTCCTTGAGGAATCGCCACACTGTCTTCCACAATGAGTGAACTAATTTACACTCCCACCAACAGTATAAGAGTGTTCCTGTTTCTCCACATCCTCTCCAGCATGTGTTGTCTCCAGATTTTTTAATGATCGCCATTCTAACTGACAAGAGGTGGTATCTCAATGTGGTTTTGATTTGCATTGCTCTAATAATCAGTGATGATGAGCATTTTTTCGTATGTTTGTTGGCCTTATATATGTCTTCATTTGAAAAGTGTCTATTCATATCCTTCTCCCACTTTTGGATGGGTTTTTTTTTTTTTTTTCTTGTAAATCTGTTTTAGTTCTTTGTAGAGTCTGGATATTAGCCCTTTGTCAGATGGATAGATTGCAAAATATTTTTCCCATTCTGTTGGTAACCAGTTAACTCTAATGATTGTTTCTTTTGCTGTATAGAAGCTATGGAGTTTAATTAGGTCCCATTTGTCTATTTTGGCCCTTGTTGCCAATGCTTTTGGTGTTTTAGTCATGAAGTCCTTTCCTATGCCTATGTCCTGAATGGTTTTGCCTAGATTTTCTTCTAGGGTTTTTATGGTGATTGGTCTTATGTTTAACTCTTTAATCCATCTGGAGTTAATTTTAGTGTAAGGGACAGGAAGGGGTCCAGTTTCTGCTTTCTGCACATGGCTAGCCAGTTATCCCAACACCATTTATTAAACATGTAATCCTTTCCCCATTGCTTGATTTTGTCTGGTTTGTCAAAGACCAGATGTTTGTAGATGTGTGGTGCTGCCTTCCAGGCCTTTGTTCTGCTCCATTGGTCTATATCTTTGTTTTGGTACCAGTACCATGCTGTTTTGATTACTGTAGCCTTGTAGTATAGTTTGAAGTCAGGTAGTGTGATGCCTCCAGCTTTGTTCTTTTTGCTTAGAATTGACTTGGCTATGTGGGCTCTCTTTTGGTTCCATATGGAGTTTAAGGTGGCTTTTTCCAGTTCTGTGAAGAAGATCATTGGTAACTTGATGGGGATAGTGTTGAATCTATAAATTACTTTGGGCAATATGGCCATTTTCACAATACTGATTCTTCCTAACCATGAGCATGGAATGTTT
>CAUYLG010077766.1:0-19422 GCA_963573385.1 Cacajao melanocephalus
AAATCAAAACCACATTGAGATACCACCTCACACCAGTTAGAATGGTGATCATTAAAAAATCTGGAGACAACAGATGCTGGAGAGGATGTGGAGAAATAGGAGCACTTTTACATTGTTAATGGGAGTGTAAATTAGTTCAACCATTGTGGAAGATAGTGTGACAATTCCTTAAGGATCTATAAATAGAAATACCATTTGACCCAGCAGTCCCATTACTGGGTACATACCCAAAGGGTTATAAATCGTTCTGTTATAAAGACACATGCACATGTATGTTCATTGTGGCAGTGTTTACAATGTAAAGACTTGGAACCAACCCAAATGCCTATCAATGATAGACTGGATTAAGAAAATGTGGCACATATATACCATGGGATACTCTGTAGCCATAAAAAAGGATGAGTTCATGTCCTTTGCAGGAACATAAATGAATCTGGAAACCATCATTCTCAGCAAACTGACACAAGAAGGAAAAAACAAACACCATATGTTCTCAGTCATAAGTGGGTCTTGAACAATGAGAACACATGAACACAGGGAGGAGAACATCACACACTGGGGTGTATCAGGGGGTGAGGGGGTTAGGAGAGGGATCGCAGGGGGTGGGGAGATTGGGGAGGGATAACATTAGGAGAAATACCTAATGTAGGTGACAAGGTGTTGGATGCAGCAAACCACCATGGCATGTGTATACCTATGTAACAATCCTGCACGATCTGCACATGTACCCCAGAACTTAAAGTATAATTAAAAAAAGAAAAGAGTGAATGTGTGTGTGCAGTTATGTGTGTGTGGTTTGCATTCTTTTGAGGTTTTGGTTTGTTCTTATTTTTCTTATTTCACATTTATGTTTTTAAGGTTGTTTTTTGTTTCATTTATTTTAATCATAGCAGTCCTCCCTTTATCCATGCTTTCACTTTCTGTGGTTCCAGTTACTCACGGTCAACCATAGTCAGAAAACAGGTGAATACAGTATGATAAGATATTTTGAGAGAGAGACAACGTTGATGTAACTTTTATTACGGTATATTGTTATAATTATTCTGTTTTATTATTGTTGTTGTTAGTCACTTACTATCCCTAATTTGTAAATTTAACTTTATCATAGTTAAGCATGTATAGGAAAAAGCATAATATATGATATAGTTTGGATCTGTGTCCCCGCCCAAATCTCATGTCAAATTGTAATCCCCAGTGCTGGAGATGGAGCTTGGTGGGAGGTGATTGGATCTTGGGGGCCGTTTCTCATAAACGGTTTAACACTGTCCCTCTTAGTGCTAGTTCTGTGATAGTGGGTGAGTTCTCATGGGATCTCATCACTGAAAAGTTTGTGCCACGTCCCCCAATCTTGGTCCTGATCCTGTCATATAAGACATCTGCTCCTGCTTTGCCTTCTGCCAGGAGTATAAGCACCCTGAGTCGTCCCAGGAAACAGATGCTGCCATGTTTCTTGCACAGCCTGTGGAACCATAAGCCAATTAAATCTCTTTGTTCACCCAGTCTCGAGTATTTCCTTATAGTAATGTGAGAACAGACTAATGCAGTATATATAAGGTTTAGTACTGTTTGCAGTTTCAGGCATCGACTGGGGGTCTTAAAATGCATCCCTTGAGAATGAAGGGAAACTATTGTGTAGTAAAAATATGGTCTTCATAATTTCTGCTGTTGGGAATTTATTATCTTTCTCTACACCATTATTAATTTTCTATGTCTTCTCTATTGTGTGTATTATATCTATTATAGATTAATACTGTAAAGTCTCCTACAGAGAGTGTGTTTCTGCCCATTTTTCCTTATATATCTAACATTTTTATTCTACATACTTTTGCAACCTCTACATATTTTTCTTCATGTTTGCATAAATTGTGCCAATTTCATTGTTTCTGTTGTTCTTTGTTATTTTGTTTCAGTACTTTCTCCTGGAGATAAGGAATTTAATACTTTTCCTATCTTTTCTTCCCAGTCTGAGATTATAAATTCTCATTTATTGTTTTTATAAAAATAAATATGAATATATACTTTCAAATAGCTAAAAGGATATTAAATGTTCCCAACACAAAGAAATGATCAATGTTTGAGATGATAAATATGCTAATTACCCTCATCACATCACTATACATTATAGATATGGAAATATCAGTATAAAGCTATGAATATGCTAAATTATTATTAAAATGATAATAAAAATTAAGGTGTAACCATGTATAAAATAATCATTTAAATTTATAATTTTATTGTTAGCTGATTTCATGTTCTTTTTGGTATCAACACTCAATTGTTATTTTTGGTTTACCTTTAATTTTTCTAGGATATGCTTTAAATTATTGAGTAATTATCCCTATTTGGCATATATTTATCATTCTCTTGTTCAGGATTTCTTTCTTGCCTTCATTTACAGGTGGAAATCTGAGCAGAAACTTTAGTGGGAGCAAACTTAGGGTTACAACTATTTCCTCCAAAGTGCTGTAGAGGTTGCTTCCTGTCTTATGACACCCACAGAATAAATGTCTGAGGCCTTCAAATTATTTTTCTTTTGTGGGTAGCCTAAGTGTTTTTGCTGGATTTCCATGGATCCTTTTTTTTACCCCAGAAGTCCCTTTAAGCAATATCATCACTGGATCGATGTCATTAAGTCATCTGACTTAAGATCCAGATATTTCACTTTCTGTCTATTCTCTCCTTGTCAAAGTAGAATTTTTGAAGGAAAAAATGTGCCTGACACCATCTTTTCTAGAATTCTGTCCAAACAGGGACATATGTGGTCAAATAGTCATTTATATAGATAACTCCGGTAACCATGAAGTATCACAATGTTGTCAGGGAGGATAAGAATGGGTGAAAAGGGAGAAGGAACACTGGAGGCTGGGAGACCCAGTAGGTGACTGTGTCACAGTCTTGTAAACGATAATGAGGGTAGCAGCGGTAGGAATAGTGAAAAGGGGATAAAGTCATGAAACATGATAACATGAAATCCACGTGACTTGGTGACTCACTGGCCTTTGTGGGGAGGGATGCACAAATTGCTGATCATGTACCAGTTAGAGCTATCAACTAAACTAAAATACAGGAGGAAGAAGTGGGGTCGAGGGAGACCAATTTTGTTTCAGATTCCTTTTATTTTTTTTTTCCTTAGAAAAAAGAAAATTGTTATTTTGCTTATATTTTTGGTCTGATTTTAACTTATGGGTTTGTCTAATTATTTTCCAATGTATTCATGTGTGTTTGTTGGGGAAAGAATATGATGTTTGATTTAACAAGTTACAGACTTTTTCTGTATTCTTTGTTACTGCATTGTTGCTCATGTGTTTATTTTATTTCCAGTGTCTATATTCTTTACATAATAAGTAAACATTTATCATATTTTCAAATGATATTTAGGACAGAACACTGTCAGCCTTTACAGTTCTAAACATATGCATAAATTAGTTTCTAATAATCATAATAGCTTTGAGATTAGATGAAGCTCTAAGTTAATCATACAAAAATTCTAAACAAACCCTAACTCATTTAAGAGGTTGTAGAAAGTGTTAGTCCAACTTGAAATTTATGTTATTTATTGTAAATTTCTTTCATTGACACATTAAAACATTCCCTGTAAATTGAAAGAAGGGGCCCACACTTATTCTGGAAACTCTGACTATTAAAAAAAGCATAGTAACGATACTTCAGAATTACTGTGAAAGAGCTGAAGAAGGCAGTCTTTCCTTCCATTCTTGAGTCACTCATATTTAAGTAAGAGGGATTTGGGGCTTCCTGATTTATTAGGATAGATTTTTTTTCTTAAAAAAACTATAACAAAAAATAATATGTAATCTAAAAGTTTTTCAATTTGGGCTTAATAAAATCTTAGGATTGGATCTTATTGTTTTGAAATTTGTTTATTCATATCACACGAGGCTACTTTTCAAGTTTCAATAAAGGCAATTATTTTTCGTGCTTTATATTTTTGTTTCTTCAGTGATTTTGATCTTATAAAGTTTTCAACTTTAGTTTATCATTAGTAATTTAAATACAGAAGTAGTAATTTTTTATTTAAAAATAAATTCCAACAATACCAAAGAATATGATGTGAAAATATTACTTCAGCTGCTTCTCATCCCAGAGCCCATTGTCCAAATTAAACACTATTCATTGTTGATTCATCATATTGCTTAACCTTTAAAGAAAGCCTAATTCTTTAACTTTAAATAATTTAGTCCAGGGGAGAAATAGTATCTAGTTCTCTTACAAATAAAAGAACTAAATATCAATCCTTTTCAATTTTAGTAACTCACAAACCTAGAGATACTGAATAATATTGGAAATGTTTGAACTTCTTAACTTTAGCAACATTAAGATTGTCTCATTGTTGCTAAAATGACCAAGTAAACTTTTTTCATTCTTTTGAGTAAGAACATAAGCTACACTTTTAAAAACATGTTTTTCTATATTTTTAATAGATATAGTAAGTTTCACTATTCATATCAAATCAATATGTAATTGTAGTGATCCTAGTACAATTAAAAATGAAAAATATAGTTTATCAATGGTATTTTAAATGTTATTCATCTTAATATAATCCTTTGAAGGCTTGGATATTCCAATATCCAAGTTTTAAAGTAGTTTGTATACACCCAACATGCAAGCCACGACTTTAATCATTTCCTCACCAGAACTTCAATTATGCCAAGCACTTTTTAATTATCCTTTAGCCCACAAGTCTATTCTTAGTAAATGTCTGACTTTTATAGAGGCAGTCTTCTCCTCTGTGGCAAAAATCAACTCACCACTTAGCAACCCCACCTATGAAAAAGCCCCATGAATTAAAAGCTACTAAATTAAGTGTGTATTTTTAACAGCTTCAATTTTAAAGTCTATTTCGGCATAAAAGTTGAAGACTTTTTTTTGAAGTACAAAAATGCTATGTTGGCATTTCCTGGTATTTTCAGAATGCAATTTGTTTTTTTGGGTTGCCCCTTTTACAAAGTTAGTTTCTTATAACATCATTTTTTTTTTTCTAAAGGGAATATATGTAATCAACTTGCCTTATCACTTTGTATTTTTTATCTAATTTTAAAAAAGCAAATTCTGAACCAAGAAGAACCATGATAGTAAAAAAGAATTTATGTGTGAAGCAGGGCTGTAGGATAGAAGGAGAGGGTTTGGGGGCACAGGGGGAAGCAGAGGAAGCACAGAGCTGAAGTGTAAATGGGCTTGTTATTCATGCACAGATCAGAATCTGAAACACAAATCCAGAAATTCAGAGAAAGTAAATCACGTCGAATTATTGTGCTTTTCACTATTTTCATTTCATAGTAATGGAAAATCTGTTTTTCCCACTTAATACAAATAGAATACAAAGTCATTTTAGGAAATGCTTGTATAAGGCTAATGCTTATAAGATATATTAAACACGAGTATATAATACATTCATTCAAGAAATAATTAGAACTTGCTATGTAGACAGTCCTGTACTTCTGTTGGGTCACAGTGGAGCTCCAGTACATGATTATATTATGATCCACCTTCAGAAAATGCAGTGTCCAAAAGCTGAACTTAGGAAACATGACACATACTGTACGCTCAGTCAACACATGTTGTCCTTGTTTTTCCTGGCTTTCATCTACTATAGAAGTTGAAATACCTAAAAACTCCCCAGTTTGCCTTATACATAAAAGTTGCTTGACTGGGTTCTGGCTAATGAGATGTAAAGAGAAAGTCATTGATACCACACAGTCTCTTTCCAGTATGCTGTAAGTGCTGCTTCATTCACCTCGGGTGGTGGAGCTGAGAAGCCAGAAGAGTCCTTCAAGGTGTTCTTGGCCTACTATACTATCTGTGGACCTCCTACTCAGGACTTCCTATGGCATAAAATATAAACCCCTCTTCCTTGTTTAAATGACAATTTTCTGAGGTTTCTGTTATTCTTAGCTGCATGTGTTACTGACTCAGGAAAATATTAATTGGGAAGTAAGCATGATGGTGGTCTTCATATTCCAAATTGTGATGAACAGTCTCTAAGATGGCTCACAATGATACCTACCTCCTTCACGGCCTTTTGTATTTCCTCTTCCATTCTCTACCAGGGTCAGTTTGTGTGATCAGTAGGAAGTGGCAGACGTGAGGGTTGTTGCTTCTGAGGTTATAAAGGTTACAGTTGCTGGGGCTCTTTCTCTGATTCTTTGCTCTGGGGAAGCCAGCTGCCATGTTATATGAACAGCCCTATGGAAAGGCCTATATTGTGTAAAACTGGAGCCTCCTGCCAACAGGAGCTTGGAAGCTGACTCTGTGGTCCCTTCAGATGATGGCTATCTCACAAGAGACCCTGAGACAAAGCCACTTAGCAGTGCCCCTTTCAGATTCCTAACCCTCAATAGTAAATGTTTGTAGTTTTTAAGACACTAATTTTTAGGGTGATTTATTACTTAGCAATAGAGAATGAAGAAACAAATGGATTGATTGTAGTATCTTAAATGGTGTGCTTTAAAAATAATTTATATTTTATTCATAGTTCTTTAATAACACATTTTGGTATAGGAAATGGATATATCCTATATATATATATGTTGGTAAATTTTTTCATATTGAAATATAAGTCTTTATGTGTTTGCTATTAAAACTTTTTTGGCCTTCTTAATGTTTAAGTGGTATTTACTCACTCATTTAATATGTGATCTAGATAGAGTTCACTATACGAGTCAGAAAATATTCCAGCTTTCATGGAATTGCTACTCTGATGTGGGAGGCAAATAATTGAACAAATAAACAAATAGACAGTTTTATAGAGAATTAATCATTGGGAAGGAACTAAAACCATTAAATGATAGACTCAGGATGATGATGGCTGGATTTTGGAGAGAGTGACTTATGCTAGGAGGGAACATTTTTACTGAAATCTGAATAGTTAGAAGAAGCCAGAAATGTAAAGGTCATTCCAAGCAGAGCATGTAGAGAGTGCAGAGGCTAAGAGGTGGGAATTCTTAACTTGCTTAAGCAGTAGAAATAAGGCCATTATGGCTGAACCACAATGAATGAAGGAGAATGAGAGGAGGTCATGGTTCCTTGAAGGTGGCTTCTTGTTGCTAGAAACAAAGTAGACAGGGCCAAGCTTTGTAGGAATGGTAAGAAGTTCAATGAAAGCCACTGGAGAATTCTAAGCAGGGCAACATCATGATTTGTGTGTTGGCAACAGTCTGTGGGGCTGCTGGCTGCAGGCTGGATAATAGGGCAAGATGATGCAGAAAAGCTAGGAGGCAGTTGTGCTTGGCACATAGTAGGAACTGTATGAGTGAGCGTGTGCTAAGTGAATGAATGAATATGTCAGAGTCAGTTAAGAATGACTATAGTTTCGGTCAGTGTGATGGCAGTGGAGATGGAATCGTGCGGACAGATTTGAACTGTATTTTGGAAGTAGAAACAGTAGAACTTGATAATCCTTTGGAAATGTGCATCTGGAAAGGCAGCGAGGGAAAAAGCAGACTCAAGAAAAAATAACTCCCACCATTCTGGTTTAAGAACTGGGTAGATGAACATGCCTTTATAAGTTGGGCAAAGACAGGGGGTGGGGAGTATATTTGGGAGACAAAAGCTTTTGTTGGTTTTGAAATATCTGTGATACTTTCATGTGAAGATTGTAATCAGAGAACTCAGCTGGATATTTGACTACATTGCTTATAAGAGGGGTCAGGGCTGGAGAAATAAATTCAGAGCCATCACCAGTTTCTCAGAGATTCATAGTGCAGGCTAATTCATATGGGCTTTCAAAACCAAGCTTCATTGGCTGTGAAATCTTGTCATGCTGAAGGGAGCCATCAGACTGAGATAAAAATATATAGATACTATTTAGATCATGGCACTGGATGAGGTATAGCTCTAGAAGAAGACAGGGCTAGTGGAGCTTAAGGGCACTACAGCATCATAGCGATACTTTAACTTTGATGCCATCAAAAATAGAAGTAACTTTAGAAAATGTTCTGAATAGGTTCCAGGTGTTTGTAGAGCTCTCTTTTTTTCAAGGAAATTGACAGAATTTTGTATCTCGAATTCATCTTGGCTTAGCACTCTCTCCAGCATTAGAGTTATGTGGCTTTCTGTGTCTTCTTAGAAATAACAGTTCTCATTTCTGGGATTGTAGATGGTTTTCTTGAAGTCATTTTTAAAATGTGTGGTATTTTCATAAAAAAATAATGCAATATAGTACCGCTGGTACAGCACATTGATTATGCATGCCTTTACTTCTTAATACAGCCAGTGTACAAAAAGGGAGCACAAGAGAAAAACAAAGGAATTCTGCCACTCAAGATCTTAACAACTGTGTGTGACAGGTATCTGTTAGCGATAATAGGAAGCTACTTCACACTTCAGTAGTGATCTGAAAACTTTTGAACTTGCCTTTGAACTTGTCATGTCTGCATGCAGCTCCTGCACTTATTTGAGTTACATGAGGCTGCATGTTCTCACAAATGAGAGTTAAGAGTTCTCATTTGAAAGCAGTCCAGTTTTGCAAAACTCTAACAATGAAAGCAACTCACTTACCGGAAGGCAATGTAGATGTCTGGGTCACCAATGGAGAATAAGTGACTTCGTGGAGGTTAAGCACCAATAAGAGGCAGTTTTAGGAATCTAAGACAGGAAGACTGCAGTCATGTGCAATTTAGTGGCAAGTCTAGTATGATCATTTCAAAGTAGTAATGAAGGTAAATGATATTTGGCGATATCTCTAACCACGGTAATGAGAGATGAAAATATCTGTGGTTACTATTGGTGACAAAGCCACTTGTTCTGCTCCTACAATGGTGATTTGCTGTCTACATTCATAATGAAAGGAAAGGCTAAATGTCAGTTAGAAGTTTAATGAAAATAGGCTGGGCTCAGTGGCGCTTGCCTGTAATCCCAGGACCTTGGGAGGCCATGGCAGGCAGGTCACTTGAGGTCAGGAGTTTGAGACCAGCCTGGTCAACATGGTGAAACCCCGTCTCTACTAAAAATACAAAAATTGGCCAGGCATGGTGGTGGCCACCTGTAATCCCACCTACTCAGGAGGCTGAGGCAGGAGAATCACTTGAACCGGGGAGGCAGAGGTTGCAGATCAGGCCACTGCACTCCAGCCTGAGCAACGGAATGAGACTCTGCCTCAGAAAAATTTAAAAAAAAGAAGTTTAGAAAAAATAAAGATGTGATTTACTTTTCTCACCCATGTTTATGCATGCATTTGTGGACCCCAGGTAAGACCCCTTTGTTTAAGTGTAAATTGAAATAATATGCCTGGGTTATTTTAACATTTAACATGTTGTAGTTTGAGGGGATCACTATTGATCTTTTTTTACTATTCATCTTTTCTTCCCCACCTGATTTTAGGACAAATTGAGAGTAACTGATGCAGGAGTAAAACACAGAAATCAAAATAAAGGGTTTACTGCTGAAAAATCTGCTTGAACAAGCCTGTTAACATGTCTTTCCTGAATGAAGCCAGCTTACCCATAGGCTTCCATTGTCCCTCAGGAGACAGAATATGTAAAACTGGAGCTCTGCAGAATGGAGGATCCCAAAGAAAGGACCAAACTGCACATTTATCAATCAGGAAAGCTGCTCCACCCTCCATGCAGCCCCTACAATTTGAAACAAGCATTCTTCCTAACGTAACATGTTAATTCATCAGTTTATCAGTTCATATCATTTTTTCCTTGAGATTTTTGTGAATAACTATAGAAAAATCTATCTCACCTGGCAATACATAGGGAAAGGCACAACATAATGCTGAAATACAGAGAATATTGTTACATGTAAGATGTTGATCAGATGTTCTAAATGCAATTTGACAACTGTATGAGAGGGGAAAAGGTATATTCAGAAGGACTTAGGTGAAGCTGGGTGAATATATTCATGACAGGATATTGGTCATTGACATGAAGAAACTAGAGGAATGGACTTGCTGAAAGTTAGAGGAGTCTAGTTTATCTTCCACGAGGCTTTGCAGCCCTGTAAAACTGTAGAAATCAGAAATCTGACATTAATTTTAAGATAATTTATATTTATTTTTTGTGGAATGCCATGTTTATCTTTCTATATATAACATTTTCTGGTCAGGAGTAATATATATCCTTTATTCAAATTGGAAAATAAATAAAAACATTTTATTTATTTATTTATTGTTTAAAAAATTATTATTCTCATTTTTTTTAACCAGTAAAGATCTGGGTAAATAAAAACATTTTAGAAAACCACTTGAGGAGTACTGTGAGCCAGGCTCTCTTCTCCATTTAAAAAAATGTATTAACTCACTTTTTTTCCATAGCTTTTTGAGATACCATGACAACCACTTTGCATTTAGAGAAAAAGAGGCAGAGAGTGATTAAGAAATCTGCCCAACACTACATGGATGGAAGCTGGGAGAGCTGGGATTTGAGCTTCTATACGCTATTTCTAGCGTTTGTGAAGTTCTCACCTAATAAAAATTATTCGCAATTGTAACCAAAGCAAGTCAGTTCGAGCCTCCTGTCTATAGACACGAGGACACATTTGTAATGTACCTTTTTCTTTCTTTTTTTTTTTTTTTTTTTTTTAGCACAATAGATAAATTCCTGCTGGCATTATAGTTCCTTAACTATCATAGCTTCTCTGATTTTTCAACACCATCTGTCATCCCTATTCTGCAGGCATAGCCAACTCAGTCAGTGTCCACTTAGGCAATCAGAATCAACAGACAGAATGTAGGACAGAAAACTGCCTGCAAACATGTTGGAAGGGCTGGAGAAGCAAAAGAGGGAAGCTCTGTTACCTAGAGATTAGTAACTTCCAGAAGTCACTACTGTACTAGTGCAGGAGAAACAGAAAGGAAGATGCTGCTACCCAGAGCCCATAATCATTGTGCCCTTGATGCTGGAACCCCACTGCAGGTGCTTTACATGAAACAGGGAGTTAATGCTCTTGCTGATGCTACAGGGATCCAGGATCCCAAAGTCATCAGCCGCTGTCCCTGTTGCAGCCTAGGGAAACTGTCCTACTGAGGCTGTTGGGGTACCTGCTACTGCATCTACTGTCTGAGCCACGCTGCCTGAGCAGATGTCCAGGGCTCGGGCTTGCCTGCTGCTGCTGTTGCTGCCACCATGTTTTTCAGAGCTACTTCCAGAAGCAGAGAAATCCTCCGCATTTCCAAGTTTTTCCAGTGCCTCCCATTGCCTCCCAGAATGTCAGATTCTCTTTGAGAAACAGCTGAAAAGAAAGTTTTAAAAAGACTCATATGTGTGCAGATTCTGCCTCCCTGCAATACAGGAAAAGCATAAAGTGGAACTGGAGCTGAGAGCTAATGACTAAGAGCAAATCATTCTTCAAGACATTTACCTTCCCTTGAAATGTTTCCCTTCTTTTACCGTATTTTCCATGTCATTATTCTTCCACAATTCTGCATCATATTCTCTGTTAATTATTGATGCCCTGGTTAAGTTTATTTGCTCTTTCTTCAGGTTCATTTTTCTCCTTTTCTTTGAAACTTGAATTTGCAGGTTCAGCTTGTGTGGGAGTTTTCATCTCCCTCCTCTTCAAGACTCCTTCACTATCAGTTTTTTGGTTGCCTTCACCAACTGTCACCCCACCATCTCTAGACCAGGGCGTGGTCTTAGTTGGTGTCTTGGACTCCTGTGGCTTGGTGTCTTTGGGGATATTAGAGATCCAGCCACTGAGCTGGCAAAGGGAACACTGTCTTTGCTTCTGGCTTCAGGAAGAACGCCTTGCTCTGTCACCCATACAAGTCCAGCTCTGCCTGTGCTGCCTGAGGCTTCGTGTTGCAGGTGATCTATTATCCTGCTTTTGAATGTGGCTATGACTTTTCTTTATATATCTCTAAAAATGTTATTACTGGTATATTTACAGTGAAGGGAAGAATGTAAAGCATGAACTCAAGTGTCACAGTAATGGTACATTTTAATGATTATAGTTTGTAATAATCCTATCTGTCATAATACATTTATTTAGTTGATTTGCTTGGATTTTCTAGGTAAATAATTGTGTTATTCAAGAATAATGAATGCAATCACCATGTAATCATCACTGACTCCGTGGCAAGTCCACTCTGCCTTGTGCTTTGTATACTTGTCAAGACTCAGAAATGGGCAAAGTAGATCACCGGTGTCTTTCAGTGGAGTGCTGGGCATTACAGAGGAGTCCTGGATTATTTGACTCCAAGAATTCACTTTCTATTGATTAGGTGATTTTGCAGCTCTGCAGAGGTAGTTGTTCAATTGTTGAAAACTGCTAACAATGCAGCAAATTCTTATTGATACCCATGCAAACAATTTTTGACTGGTTGATTATAAAGCTCTATAACTCAGATTCTCATTTGAACAAATCTTACAATCTTATTGGTTCCCTCAGTAATTGAAGAGTTGAATAAAATCTTTGACATATGTTTATTTTATAATTGTAGAAAGGTCATAATTTTACTTTTTTGAAAATTATACTTTAGCATACATAGTATCTTTTAGCCTTCACAACCTGAGAGGTAAGTATCATTCCCATTTAATAGATGAGAAAACTGAGACTCAGATCAAATGTTTGTCTACTCAATGTAAAATTAACTAGTAAGTGATCAAGCTGGGATTTGAATGCCAAATTTTGCTGTCTTCAAGCTTTGCCTTTAAGACCTATGCTCTTATATATTTTTGCTTGCCTGGAGAAACCCCATTTAGTCACAAATAAAATGATTAAAAAATATGAACTTTGATAAAACAATATTAATAATAACTAATATTTATTAAGTGTTTACTGTAAGTCAAACACCAAACTAAATTTATTTGGATTAATTCATTTAATGAGAGAAGTGAATTTAAAGAGGTTCAATAACATGCTCAAAGTTTTTCATGCTATTTCTAGCTTTTTCTCATCTTTCTCCAAATGCCTAGTTTTCCACATTAGCTGCACATTAGAATCATCTGTATATCAGCATATCTTAAAAGTTTCCTAGGTGATTCTAATATGGAGAATCACCACATAATAGAGATGACTTATCTTGCTTCCCTAGCTGATACCTAAGAGAACTGGACAAATTTGCAACATTTGTTTTGGTTTTCCTGCTGTAGCTTAGAAAGGGAGTAATGGTGCTGAAATCTGTACCATCCTGAAGCTTGAGTGTCTAGATGTATGCAGGGCTTAGCTAAAAGCATTTGAAAAAGCATCCCAGCTGAAGGTCAAATCATAACAGGAGCACAGCAATTGAGAGAAACCATGTTAGTGATAAGAAAATGACTTTTACATGGACTCACTAAATGATTAAGAGCTGCCTTAATAATGCCAAACAATAACATGTGTCAGCATTTGCTAAAAATATTTCTTCTTGTAATTTAGAAATTTAGAAATGATTTCAATCACTTATTAATATTTTTTATAAACATCCTTATCCGCTTGTCCACAGAGGCAGACACAGTGGCCTAGCTACTCAAAAGTCATTCACAATCTTTCATTCTTGCCTCTTCTTCATCATGCCTTGAAAGCTAAGACATTCAGCTTTCCAACAATCTTTACATTAGAAATAGCCATGTGACCCAATTCTCATCCAATAAGATGAAAGCAGTTGTTATGGTATGAAACTTTGAAACATCGTTTTAAAAGAGATAAACTAAGAAGCCCCTGCCCTAAAAATATAGATAAGCCTTGAGGTGGTAGAGCAGCCATTTTGTGACCATGTAGAGAAAAGCCACAGGCCAAGAATGGTGGAGCAGAAAAGTAAAAGGACTCTGGGTTCTTGATGATATCGTGGAGTCACGTACCAGTCCTCAAAAGCCTTATATCAGAAATTTTATCACATAAAAGTGTCCCTTAATTATACAGTCCACTCTTGGTTGGTTTTTCTGTTGCAGCTGAAGGAAACCCTAACTGATACATTTGCCAAAACATGGAAATAAGAATGTATTTTTTGCTGTTATTTTATTTTAAAACACACTGTTAAACAAAAGCTTCTGAAAGCAAATGACAGTCAATTTAATTAAGCCCAATAGGAAATCTACACAAGTCCTGTCTTTTTTGTTTTTATGTCAGTCATGTGTTGTTATCTTCTACCTTAGTTTCTATTCCGGTTTCAAATTGAGTAATAAACTCTAGTAATACATACCCAGAATTTTTCTAAATTAACTCCTATTATTTCCTCTTTTACAATAATAATTCATTACAAAACCTAACACTTAATAGAAACCAACTTTCTTCTCTTATATTTAATTGTAATGCAGAAACCTAGCCACAGGATCAATTGTGATATTTTGTAATGCAAAACTCCCAAGTAACTTTTAGGCCTTTAAGCAGCTAACATTGTTAGAAAACTGTGTCTTGTTTTATTGAAACTTCTTGCTGCTTTCTTTTTTCACCTTTTCTTGTGGCTTTTTCATAATTGTTCTACCCAATTCTCAGCCGGTCTCGTTTGTTTGTATTTCAGACTGGTAATGTGGTAAAGACATAGTTATTTGTGATCACTGAAGAATAGCTTGATCACTAAAATAGATTAAATCTAGAATATCTAGATTAAAATAGTGAGTCAGATAATCAGAAGAATATTGAAGTTGCTCACTTATATAATTTTTAATTTTTTCGAGACAGATTCTCTCATTGTCACCTAGGCTGGAGTGCAGTGGCGTGATCATAGCTCATTGCAGCCTTGGACTTCTGGGCTCAAGCTGTTCTCCTCTCCCAGCCTCCCAAGTGGCTAGGACTATGGGCAAATGCCACCATGCCCAGGTAATTTTTTTTTTTAATTTTTGTACAGATGACATCTCTCTGTGTTGTCCAGGCTTGTCTTGAACCCCTGGCCTCAAGCAATTTTCCTACCTTAGCCTCCTAAAGTTCTGCGATTACAGGCATGAGCCGCCATGCCTGGCCTGCCCTATGTAATCTTTAGATAATTTAGTATAATGTACTTAGTTCTAAAATTTTTCTGACCATAATATAATCTTTCTTTAATTCAGAGTACATAGTCTTTTCTACCCAGTAGAGCTCACATTTCTTTTAAGAAAGTTTTCTTATATTGTTGACCCGTAAGTCAACAATTTTAGCCTTTTCAGAAGAGTGAATTAACTTTTCAAAACTGAGTACATTGTTAAACTCATTATGAATGATGCAAGTGACCCATCCAATACTATATAGATTTTCCTTCTTATCTTTATTATTAATGAAGAGAAACGCAATCATTTAGAGTTTCTCAAAGGAGATGGAATTTTACAATATTTAGGGTGTGGGCCAGTGTTTTAGAATGAACATGTCATTTCTTCATAAAAGTTTCATTAAATGTGTTCACTAATGTTTTGCACTGGTGGAATTTTATATCTGTCAGAATTCATGATTCCATTCAGTTGTTATAAGAAAAACTTTAGACAAGTTAAGTTTAATGGAGTTTAATTGAGCAAAGAATGATTTGCAAATCAGGCAGCTCTCAGAACCAAAATAGGTTCGGAGAAATTGTGGTGCTGCAGCATGGTCAGATAATATTTATGGACAGAAAAAGGAAAGTGACATTCAAAAAAAAAAAAAAAAAAGGGAGGTACTGAAACAGTTGGATAGGTTACAGCTGGGCATTTGTCTTATTTGAACCTGGTTTGAATAGTTTGCTAACTGTGATTGGCTCCTTGTTATAAGAGTAGGTTATAGTCTGTTTACGTATCAAGTTAGGATACAGCTCTCTATGCATGGAGACACCTTTAGGCAAAAGTTAAAATATGTAGGGAGGCAGCTTTAGGCCAAACAGAATTTAACAATTACCCCTTCAACCTCTCAATTTTACCATAAACTTTAATCATAATGTCACTTTCTGTCATTACTGTAAATGGATAGACTTATTTGGTCTTATTATAGAATTCACAAGTCTTATTTGGTCTCAACTCCCATCTGTTTTGGAATCTGTTTGCTTCTTTAAGGTTTGGTGTGATTATGTGGAACATAGCATAAGTGACTCCATGCTGGGTTAATATTGTCTGTTAGGGCCTAGTGCATGAGTTCAGTCCAAAATAATGGCCTTCCATAATTTTGTATAGCAAATCTTAGATGAGAGCATGACCAAAACTTAGAGCTTTATTTCTACTCTCAGTTACCATCACTTTGGGGTTCTAGTCTCAACAAGTCAATCATAGGTAACAGTAGTGTGTCCTCATGAACACGTCTTTGGGTTTTTGTTGTTCTAGCTGAAGAGGGACCATTTGGCATTCTGCAGATGGCTGCATGTACACATTTAAAACTTTTGAGAGAATACAGCACACCAGGGAGACTACTACTATGGCTATCAAAAGGATAATACTGAGAGTTTGGAGTATGCTCCTTAGCCAGGTTTCCTATGAACAAAACCAATCAAAATCAAATAGATCAAAGAATGAGCCAGAGGAGGAATGTACCCATTTTAACCAAGCAGCTTGTTGGTTAATCCCCTGTGACTGAGTCTCTATAATACCTGATATATTCATTTATGTGTAATAAGAAGTTTCAAAACTGCACAGATTCCTCTCTTCATAGTTAATCTAGAGCAATTTTATTATCTAATAAAACTTTAGCAAGAGAATTTAAAGAAGTCTGTTGTGCAACCATAGCCCCTGCAGTTGAACCTGCTGTAGAGCCTATTATGAGTAATACAGTTCTAAGCATTGCCTCATTTATATTTACTTCAAGCCATGGGAAAGGGGACCTAAGAAATGATGCCCATCCAGAAGAGTGAAGACTTCCTGGCAATGTTCTTTTAACCTAAGATCTAGATCTAGGTTAAGAGCAGTGAACAAATGTTCTGTTTCTGATTGATGATGGAACAACAAAGGTACTATTAAAATTTCTAGCCCATATTGGCCCTTCATCTTCCATCCATCAAGGCATAAGTTGCTTAGGTACAAGGTTGGATCAAAACTCCTCCACAAATTAAAGCATACCCCATTGGTGCACACAAGGCCCCTTTCCCAGTTATATTGTTCATAGAGGCATAAGCAAGGACAAAATTAAGAGAAGTAAAGTTTTATGATGGCAGAGAATTCTTGATGCATGATGTTGGGAAAGCTGTCCATGTCCAGGATGCTGTCTGCTTTTGGGGAGAGACTTCCCTGATTAACTTTCCCTTAAGGTCTCTAACAGGTGTACAGTTCTGAGAGTCTGAACGGGCCTCTCTGAGTTGTGTGATTACACAGCCATGGTTTAGTGTCCCAACATTTTGCTGCAGTGTTGGTGGCAAGGAAAGACTTCCTCTATCATTGTTCCCATAAAACCCAGACTCCAGGTTGTAGATCATGAAGGGTTTGATTGTCTTAAGTTGGTGGATCATGAAAACTTTGCTTTATCTGGTGAAAATAAGGCATTAATGTCTTGCAGCATTTAGTCATATCAGAGGTTATGAACAGAATATATATGAGTTTCTGTTATTAGGAACATAGGCCTTCCAGGTGACTATTCCATAAGGGATCAACTTACATTTCCCATTGGAAGTGGATTTGATTGTAATCAATTTACAATATCTTTGACTGAGGCAATCCAGTTGATTTGGTTTGCTTTACCTAATGCCTTATTTATCCATAATACCTTATTTAACTCTTTTACAACTTGTCCAGTAAAACAAGTACCTCTATTGCTGGAATTTCCTCCAGGAATACCTCATGAGGGAAACACATTTTCTAATAACTTTTTAGCTACTCTTATAGCATCAACCTTCCTATATGGGAAAGCTTCTGTACAACCAGAAAACATGCAGTGTAAATGGCAATTGAATGAAATCCCTCCATAAATGACCCATCAGATTGAAGAAATGTACCTGAAGTTTTGGTTCTCTTATCAGGATTACGGCTTTGACAGCTTTGACAAACCAAAAATTGGTCATCAACCATTACAGAAATTTAGAACAGTCACCACACCAATATTTTTTTCCCATAATTGGGATCATTATATCTCTTCCATGATGAGTCATGGAGTGCAAAGCTTATAATGAAGCTTTGAGAACTCAGGAAGCAGTCCAGGCTCCTTGAGTCCATGCTTAACATTTGGTTTATATCCTCTTAAATTCCTGTTTTGTTTCTCTAATTCAGGTGTGTAGCACTCCTTGTTAAATATGTTATCATAGGTAATTTGACTTGGACCATGCAGTTTATTGGAATTGCATATCTTAACAATTTCAGTACTTATAAACTTAGTATGAAAATCTGCCAACATATTTCCTTGATATTTAATTAATTCTAGTCTGCTTGGGTAAGAAATTTTATAAAGCAGTTTCTTTATTAGAGTTCTGAGAATTCTTACCTAGTCCAAATGATATGATCATAAAGTTATCAGAAACCTATATTCAAGAGTGCTTGTTAGGGTCCTTTCCATCCTTTCCATCAACCTCCTTGAAGATATAACACTTTAGGATTGTAATTGCTTGTTAAGAGCTTTCAGAAAAGGCATCAGAATTAATTAACTGGAGACAGACAATGTGACTTAACATGGTTATAATTAAAGACATAATTGACAAGAAAGTTTAAGTTTTTCTGTGGTCTACAATAATTTAACATAACCATAGTATCATGCCTGATAACATATACCATAACATATCAGAATTTTAGGAATCTAATGCCATTTTTGGAAAACAATATAACTCAGAAAAAGGCTAAACACAATTTCTTATTTGACAATGCTTGCCACAGAATTAAACATATCAAACAAGCGTATTTATTATATCTCTTTTGAATGCTTCAAGGGCTCTCTGTAGCATCCCAAGGTTAGTTTGAAGTCAAAAAGACTTAATTTTGCTTTTGAAATTTGATGTTGAGAAGCCCATCAAATATGTCAACGGTTTAAAACACCTGATCAAAATAGGATCACAGATCACTCTGAAATAATAGTCATTCATTTAGCCAAAGTAGTAATTAAAAGATTTTAAAAAGCAAAAACCGTTACTCTTTGATACAGGGGAGACCTAGTTTTCCAAATAATCAAAAGACCTAAAACAGACATCATAAGCACATAAAATGTGTTTCTCTTTCTCTCTCCTCCCCCTCTTTTGCAGTTTACTCAAAAGGTGAATAAAAAAAACTTTTACTATCTCTTATTATATTACCAAAAAATCTTTAAAAATTTTTTCCCATGAGATAGTCTAAGGAGGACCTGAGAACCTGTGCCCCACTGACACCTTACACTAAAATTAACTCCAGATGGATTAAAGACTTAAACATAAGACCTAGCACCATAAAAACCCTAGAAGAAAACCTCGGCAATACCATTCAGGACATAGGCATAGGCAAGGACTTCATGACTAAAGCACCAAAAGCAATGGCAACAAAAGCCAAAATAGACAAATAGGATCTAACCAAACTCCAGAGCTTCTGTAAAGCAAAAGAAACTATCATTAGAGTGAACCAGCAACCAACAATGGGAAAATATTTTTGCAATCTACCCATCTGACAAAGGGCTAATATCCAGAATCTACAAAGAACTAAAACAGATTTACAAGAAAAAAACAAACAAACC
>CAUYLG010077767.1:0-22433 GCA_963573385.1 Cacajao melanocephalus
TATTATATATATTATATATAAATATATATATAATATATATAATACATATAATATATATAAAATATGTATTATATATAAATATATATATTATATATAAATATATAATATATAATATATATAATATATATAAAATATATCATATATATATATATTTTTCTTGGCTGGGCTCGGTGGCTCACACTTTGGGAGGCTGAGGCAGGTGGATCACTTGAGGTCAGGAGTTCGAGACCAGCCTGGCCAACATGATGAAACCCTGTCTCTACTAAAAATACAAAAATTAGCTAGGCATGGTGGCACGTGTCTGTAATCCCAGCTACTCGGGAGGCTGAGGCAGGAGAATTGCTTGAACCTGGGAGGTGGAGGGTGCAGTGAGCCGAGATCACACCACTGCACTCCAGCCTAGGTGACAGAGTGAGACTCTGTCTCAAAAAAAAAAAAGGAAAGAAAGAAGGAAGGAGAGAAAGAGAAAAAGAAAGTGCATTCAACATCATTAGTTACCAGAGAAATACAAATTAAATTAAATTTAATACAAATTAAAGCCACAATGAGATACCACTAGACACCCACCAAATAGCTCAAATTAACAATACTGACAATGCCACATGTTGACAAGGATGTAAACAATGAGAACTCTCTTCTATTCCTGGTAGAATTTGAAGCTGCACTGTTAGTGGTGGTAGTTACCTGTATAAGTTGGCGGCAACCTCAATTCTTGCCTCCTCAGAAGAAAGAATTCGACTGAAGGCCATAAGGCATAAGGAGAGGGAGCAGGGCAAGCTTTAGAGCAGGAGTGAAAATTATTAAAAAGCTTTAGAGGCCGGGCACGGTGACTCAGCCTGTAATCTCAGCACTTTGGGAGGCCGAGACAGGCAGATCACCTGAGGTCAGGAGTTCTAGACCAGCCTGGCCAACATGGTGAAATCCCATCTCTACTAAAAGTACAATAATTAGCCGGGCATGGTGGCGGGTGCCTGTAATCCCAGCTACTCGGGAGGCTGAGACAGGAGAATCGCTTGAACCCGGGAGGTGGAGGTTGCAGTGAGCTGAGACCCTGCCATTGCACTCCAGCCTGGGTGACAGAGCAAGACTCCATCTAAAAAAAAAAAAATTAGCCAGGCATGGTGGCCCATGCCTGTAGTCCCATCTACTCAGGAGGCTGAGGCAGGAGAATCGCTTGAACCAGGGAGACGAAGGTTGCAGTGAGCCAAAATCGTGCCACTGCACTTCAGCCTGGGATGCAGAAGGAGACTCCGTCTCAAAAAAAACAACAAAAAAAGCGCTTTAGAGTAGTAGGAAAGTACACGTGGAAGAGGGCCAAGCGGGCGGCTTGAGAGACGAAGTGCACAGCTTGACCTCCCGACGTGGGATTTTGACGCTGGCATACTTCCCGGGTCTTGCGTTATTTCTCCCCGCTCCTCAGATCTCATTGGAAAGCTGCTGATCACCAATTTCAGGTGTTTTCTAGTAGGAGCCTGCCTTTCCCTGCACTGGCTGTGATCAATTACTACTTTAGAGAGATTTAACAACCACCTGACCATCACCTGATGGTCGCGCAACACTCACAGTGTGTGTGGGGGCAACCTTCTCCCGCCCCACTCATACCTGACTAGCTACCTACTGTAGCAGCACAGCCATTTTGGAAAAGTGTTTCACCATTTGTTATAAAGTTAAACACACACCAACTCTGACAGTTTCTAATAGTATAAAGTTAAATGTATACCTACTCTTATGACTCAATTCCACTCCTAAATATTTTCTCAAGAGAAATGAAAACATATGTCCACAAAAACACTTGTATAACAATCTTTGTAGCAGCTTTATTCATAATAGCCCCAAACTGGAAAGAACTCAGATGTCCATCAAGAGGAGAGTGGATACTTAGCACATTTTTTTTTTTTGAGATGGAGTCCCACTCTGTCCTCCAGGCTGGAGCGCAGTGGTGCAATCTCGGCTCACAGCAACATCCGCCTCCCAGGTTCAAGTGATTCTCTTGCCTCAGCCTCCTGATGAGCTGGGACTACAGGCATGTGCCACCATACGTGGCTAATTTTGTCTATTTTTAGTAGAGATGAGGTTACACCGTGTTAGCCAAGATGGTCTCGATCTACCGACCCTGTGATCCGCCTGCCTCGGCCTCCAAAAGTGCTGGGATTACAGGTGTGAGCCACCTGCCCGGCCTTGTTTTATTGATTTTATTTATTTATTTTTTGAGACAGGTCTCCTTCTGTTGCCAAGGCTGGAGTGCGGTGGTGAGATATCAGCTCACTGCAGCATCTACCTTCTGTGCTCAAGCAATCCTCCCACCTCAGCCTCCCAGGCAGCTGGGACCACAAGTGCATGCCACCACACCAAGCTAATTTTTAAATTTTTTTAGAGATGGAGTCTCCCTGTGTTGCCCAGGCTGGCTTCAAACTCCTGGGGCTAAAGGGATCCTCCTGCCTTGGCCTCCCAAAGTGCTGGAATTACAGGCATGAGCCCCTGCACTCAGCCTACCTAACAGTTTTTAAAACGTACTTAGTCACAACAACGTGGATGACTCAAAAATCTTTTGTAGAGTGACAGAAGCTAGAACTAACAAGCAACACTAATCACTGGTCATAGAGATCAGAAAAGTGTTTGTCAGAGTAAACAGACAACCTACAGAATGGGAGAAAATATTTGCAAACCACGCATCTGACAAAGGTCTAATATCCGGAATCTATAAGGAACTTTTAATTTAACAAGCAAAAAACAAATAACTCAATTAAAAAGTGGGCAAATACATGAACAGGCACTTCTCAAAATAAGACAAGAGTGGCCGGGCACGGTGGCCCACGCCTGTAATCCCAGCACTTTGGGAGGCCAAGGCAGGTGGGTCACCAGAGGTCAGGAGTTTGAGACCAGCCTGACCAACATGGCAAAAACCTGACTCTACTAAAAATACAAAAATTAGTGGGCATGGTGGCTCATGCCTGTAATCCCAGCTACTTGGGAGGCTGAGGCAGGAGAATTGCCTGAATCCTGGAGGCGGAGATTTCAGTGAGCTGAGATTGCGCCATTGCACTCCAGCCTGGGCAACAAGAGCGAAACGCTGTCTGAAGATAAATGAGTGGCCAACAAACATGAAGAAATGCTCAACATCACTAATTATCAGAGCAATGCAAATCAAAACCACAATCATGGACTGGGCACGGTGGCTCACACCTGTAATCCCAGAACCTTGGGAGGCCAACGTGGGTAGATCATGAGGCCAGGAGATCCAGACCATCCTGGCCAACATGGTGAAACCCCGTCTCTACTAAACATAAAAAAATTAGCTGGGTGTGGTGGCACATGCTTGTAATCCCAGCTACTCGGGAGGCTGAGGCACGAAAATCGCTTGAACCTGGGAGTCGGAGGTTGTAGTGAGCTGAGGTCGTGGCACTGCACTCCAACCTGGGTGATGGAGCGGGACACCATCTCAAAATAAATAAACAGTAAAAAGGCAAACAAAACCTTTTTTTCTGGTGTCATCTTCAGACCATGGGGCGAGGGTGGAACTGGATTCTTTCTGTCTGGGTTCACCTCCAATTGCTAGTGCTTCCTTAAGCACAGCACCATTGCCCCCATGTTTATGATTGGGGAAGGATACTAATTAGAACTAATTAGGATCTAATCTAACTAATTAGAACCAGCCAAAGGAAGAGACACAGGGCAGAGTCTAGGGAGGGTCCCGATGAGAAGCTGGCAGCCACGCAAGGAGCCATGTAAACTCCTCCTTGCTGTGGTGTGTGATGATATGCAGAGTACTGCCAACCACAGACGCCTTCCTGGGCTTTAATGTCAGAATTTGTATTGCAGTTTCTCTCTGTGGGCAGGATTGATGGAATCAGCACCCAGGAGGTTGAACTCGGTCTCCAGCTTGTTTGCTTGCCCTGGGGGTTGATTTGACATCTCTTGCCCCCAAGGGGCCCAACATGAGTCCATCAGGTGTGGTCTCCCAGGAGCCAGGACAAAGGCCAGATCTCTCTGGGGAGAGGGAGGGTGTGAATTGCTTAGTACACAGCTCCTGACTTTAGCCTCCAGCCCCTCAAGCTGGTGCTCCCCCAACTCTGACTGCACATTCTACTTTGTGAGTAATCTTACAAGTCTCCCCTGGCCTGGAACTGACAACGGGGAAATTGCTGAGGCAGGTAGCTGGCTCCAGGACCTGGCTTGAGGATGGGCAGGAAGGCACTTACACTACCCTCCCATGAGCCCCCCGTGCCCGCTTACGACCCCAGACCGCAGTGATGTTCAGGCTTTTGAAGCAAGCTCTGTCGCTTTCTGCAGCATCTGTGGGTGGACTTGGACTCCTGACTCGTCACTTGCGGAAGAGAAGACCAGCGGCTCGTCTCACTCCTTTCCGCAAGAGACGAAAGGCCTCCGCCTCTGCGACCTCCCGCCCTTTGGCTCCCCCTTCTGGGAACAATGTGGAAGTGACTGTCATGAGCCACATCCGGTCCCGCTGAAGTCCTGCTTGATGTTGGCGGAGGATGTGGTGGTTCAGAGCTCCGAGGACAGACCAGACACCAAGTGAGACCAAGAGCTCCCCACTCCTTCTGACTCTGGACGAGTGGGGTGCAGGCGGACTGCAGGAGTGACTGGGGAACAGAACTGCAGAGACTGCAGACTCCAGTTCCCTCAGGGAATCTGGCAGTGCGATGAGAGTAGCGGCACAGCTGAAGAGGTTCACGGGGTTGAAAGAGTTTCTTGTTTTTGTTTGTTTTCAACATGTGAAAGACTTGAGCCCATTTAAAAGGCCACAGAGCTAGGCGCGGTGGCTCAGGCCTGTAATCCCAGCACTTTGGGAGACTGAGGCGGGTGGATCCCATAAGGTCAGGGGTTCGAGACCAGCCTGGCCAAAATGGTGAAACCCCATCTCTACTAAAAATACAAAAATTAGCTGGGCATGGTGGCATGCACCTGTAATCACAGCTACTCAGGAGGCTGAGGTAAGAGAATCACTTGAATCCAGGAGGCGAAGATTACAGTGAGTCAAGATCACACCTCTGCACTCCAGCCTGGGCAATAGAGTGAGGCTCTGTCCCAAGAAAAAGAAAAAAAAAAAGAAAAAAAAGACCATGGAGGCTGGGCACAGTGGCTCACGCCTGTAATCACAGCATTTTGGGAGGCCAAGGCGGGCAGCTCATCTGAGGTCAGGAGTTCGAGAACAACCTGGCTAACATGGTGAAACCCCATTTCTACTCGAAATACAAAAAATTCGCTGGCTATGGTGGCACATGCCTGTATTCCAGGTACACAGGAGGCTGAGGCAGGATAATTGCTTGAACCCGGGATGTGGAGGTTACAGTGAGCCGAGATCACGCCATTGCACTCCAGCCTGGGTGACAAGAGTGAAACTCCATCTCAAAAACAAACAAACAAACAAACGAAAAGGTCATGGAGAAGGATCGGTGGCACAATGGATGTTGACCACAGAAGGGAGACAGACAATGGTCCTAAGGGATTGGGAAGGGCGGGCTCTGAGACTCAGGTAGAGGCAGGCAGGGGATGGGTCTTCAGTTTTAAACTGGAGGTGCTCTTCCCACGAGTCCTTCCACGTGCTCTTTGAATGAAAAGGCAAGGTCATCTGATGAAAAGATGGAGATGTCAGAGTCAGAGGTTTGAGAAGAGCAGAGGTCTCAAATGTGCCCAGGAAGCATGGAATTAGCCCCAAGTGCACATGAGAATTCAGTACATAATAAATTTGGCACTTCTACTTGGTGTTGGCGCAACTGGATCATCTGCCTAGAGGAAAAATTGGATTAATATCTTTTTTTTTTTTTAGACAGTGTCTCACTCTGTCACCCAGGCTGGAGTGAAGTGGTGTGATCATGGATCACTGCTGCCTTGACCTCCCAGGGTCAGGTGATATTCCTGTCAGCTTCCTGAGTAGCTAGGACCACAGGCACACACCACCATGCCTGGCTAATTTTTTTAGATTATTATTTGTAGAAATGGGGTCTCACTATGCTGCTCAGGCTGATCTCATACTCCTGGGCTCAAGTGATCATCTTGCCTGAGGAGTAAGTGCTGAGGTTACAGGCATGAGCCATCATGCCCAGCAATACCTCATGTCTTATATTAAAGTAAATCTCAGGCCAGGTGTGGTGGCTCACACCTATAATCCCAGCACTTAGGGAGGCCAAGTCAGGCGGATCACAGGGTCAGGAGTTCAAGACCAGCCTGGCCAATATGGTGAAACCCCCATCTCTACTAAAAATATAAAAAATTCGTCCGGCATGGTGGCGGGCGCCTGTAGCCCCAGCTACTCAGGAGGCTGAGGCAGAAGAATTGCTTGAACCCGGGAGGTGGAGGTTGCAGTGAGCTGAGACCACGCCACTGCACTCCAGCCTGGGCAACAGATTGAGACTCCATGTCAAACAAACAAACAAACAAATAAATTTCAGGTGGATTAAATGTGTTAATGTAAAAAGTGAAATATGAAAGTACTAGAAGAAAATATGGGAAATTTGTTTTATAACTCAAAATTTGAAAGAGTTTTTTATTTTTAATTGTGTTCGTTTTCAGGGCTCTTTGGGTAGGAGAGAACTTTTGAAGAATAACGACACAGTACCTAAAAGCCATTAAGGAAAAGATGGAAAATTTACATTAAACTATCACTGTATCATAGTCAAATTATGAACAAAGTCAAAAGATGATGACGAATGGAAAAATATTTTCAATGCGTACCTGATAAATATTTTTAGTGAAGCGCTTCTACAAATCAATAAGAAAAAATCAGTCCCATTCCAGTAGGTATAGCAAATAGGAAAAAAGACAAAGACAACTAAACCAACAGAAAAATATGGACAAAGGCTATAAACCAACCGTGAAGCAGGCTCACTGTGCACTGCTTACCAACTTGTCTGCATCTGGTGTGGTCAGGCCGCCGGGGTGCTGGGGCCCTGCCCTCTCCTTCACCCCCAGATTTCAGTCCAGGCGACCCTTTATGGGCTCATGCTCTTTGCTACTTTTTTTTTTTTGAGACAAGGTATTCCTCTGTTGCCCAGGCTGGAGTGCAGTGGCACAATTATAGCTCACTGTAACTTTGAACTCCTGAGCTCAAGCGATTCTCTGCCTCAACCTGCTGAATAGCTAGGGCTGCAGGGGTGCACCGCCATGCCAGCTAATTTTTGAATTTTTGGTAGAGACAGGGTCTCACTATGTTGCTCAGGCTGGTCTGGAACTCCTGGGCTCAAGGGAGCCTCCCAAAGTGCTGAGATTACGGGGTGAGCCACCACACCCAACTGCCTGCTACTTCTTGTTTTATGGAGGTTCTTTTGGTTTTCCTTTTTTCTTTTTTGAGACCGGGTCTTGCTCTGCCATCCAGGCTGGAGTGCAGCAGTGCAAACATGGCTTACTGCAGCCTCGACTTCCTGGGCTCAAGTGATCCTCCTGCCTCAGCTCCCCTGATAGCTGGAACCACAGGTGTGCACCACCATGCAGGGCTAATTTTTTGTAGACAGGCCTCCCTATGTTGCCCAGGCTGGCCTCAAACTCCCAGGTTCAAACAATCCTCCCACCTGGGCCTTCTAAAGTGCTGGGATTACAGGTGTGAACACTGTTCCCAGCTACTTCTTGTTTTTTATTTTAAAACACATAGGTGGACATCGTTTATGTGCGACTTTAGATACAGATTGTTAATCTAGCACACCTTACCATGCTGAGTTATCTGGCTCCTCCTGGCTTTCCTATTTAAGTTGGCTCACCTTTTCCTGGGTCTCTCATTCCTGTACTATTTCACCTTCATCTTTTCTTCCTTGAATTTTGTACGTCCTTTGGTAATTTCAACCCTTGGGCATTTTAGCTGAGTTATGGGTTCTCCTCTTAATTTCTGTGCATCTGATTTCCTCTGTGCCAAATTACTCACCTCAGCGGAGGATGCCGGGGTGGAGGGAACACGAAGCTTCTCCTCTGACTCCACTGCAAGGTCTCCAACCCCAACATGAGGGGGAAGGGCCTGACCCCACAGGCCTTGGGGGGAGGCCACAGACGCTGCCTTCCTCACTCTCTCTTGATCTAGGACTCCTCTGACTTTCTTCCCCTTCCACAGGTGCACCCCCACCCATCACCTCGGAGATCCAGTGCGCACGGACTTTTGTTTTCTTGTTTTTGAAAACAGAGTCTCACTCTGTTCCCCAGGTTGGAGTGCAGTGGCACAATCTTGGCTCACTATAGCCTCTTCCTCCTGGGTTCAAGTGATGCTCCTGCCTCAGTAGCCTGGATTACGGGCATTTGCCACCACACCCAGCTAATTTTTGTATTTTTTACTACTGATCGGGTTTCATCATGTTGGTCAGGCTGGTCTCAAACTCCTGACCTCAAGTGTTCTGCCCACCTCAGCCTCCCAAAGTGCTAGGATTACAGGTGTGAGCCACTGCGCCCGGACACAATGGGCTTTTGAAGCATGTGAATGTAGCTATATCTACTGTCTTTTTCTTTGTGACTTCCTCCACTGCTTTATGCAAAGAACAATGAATAATCACGTATAGTTCCCATTGCTTTTGTGACTTTATTATTATTTATGGTTAGCCCTTTTATTTCTCTGGACTTAATTTTGTCACGTGCTATGAATAATCATGTTTTTTAGAACCGTGTATTGAATAACCAGTCTCTGGTCCACTAATTTGCAAATCTTGCTTTGTTATTTATGACCATCTTGATGATCCAGGGTCGATTTCTGAAGTATGAAGTATTATTAACCTGACCATGTATTGTTTCACCAGGCAATATTAACTACTGTTCATTTGTAATGAGTTTTTAATCTAGTAAGGTTAGTTTATTTCAGTTTAGTTTATTTCAAATGTTTCTAACAAACGTTTATTGTTTATTCTTGCAGATGGCTTTTTTTTTTTTAATTTAAAAAAAATTTTTCACCCTCTCAACCCAGCTTTTCCCAACTCTGGGAAGAACCAGGAAGAGAAGGCCTCAGATGGCTTTTAAAAGGACTTTGTCACACACACAAAAAACAGTAAAAAGCTAAAAAGCTAAACGTTCATATTCTGATTTCCATCCTGAGACATGTTTGTTAAATGTTTTATAGAACTAAAAATAAATTATGTTTCTTTATAGACCTCATATTTATTATTAAGGTTATTCCTAATAATTTTTATGATTGCATTTCTACATCTAGCATCGAACATTCAGAAATTAAAATTTTTAAATTTTTCATAGAGACAAAGTCTCACTACGTTGTGCAGACTGGTCTCGAATTCCTGGGCTCAAGCTACCCTCTTGACTCACTGTGCTTCGACATTGCTGTGGCTGCCACATTGCTGGGCTGTGGGCATTTATTTTTTCAGCTTTTGAGAGACAGTCTTGCTCTGTTGCCCAGGCTGGAGTGCAGTGGTGTGTTCAAAGCTCACTGCAACCTCTGCCTCCTGGGTTCAAGTGATTCTCCTGCCTCAGCTTTTCAAGTAGCTGGGACTACAAGTGTGTGCCACCACGCCCTGCTAATTTTTGTACTTTTTAATAGAGATGGGATTTCCCTATATGTTGGCCATGCTGGTCTTGAACTCCTGACCTCAGGTGATCCGCCTGCCTTGACCTCCCAAAGTGTTAGGATTATAGGTATGAGCCACTGCACCTGGCCAGACATTTTTCATCTCCATTATAATCTTATGGATCCATCATCATATATGTGGTTGGTTCTTGATATAAACAATGTTATATGGTACATGACTGTATATACATACATACATATATATTTATTTATTTATTTATTTATTTTTGAGATGGAGTCTTGCTCTGTTACCCAGGCTGAAGTGCAGTGGTGTGATCTCGGCTTACCACAACCTCCACTTCCTAGGTTAAAGCGATTCTCCTGCCTCAGTCTCCTGAGTAGCTGGGATAACAGGCATGTGCCACCACACCCAGCTAATTTTTGTATTTTTAGTAGAGACAGGGTTTCACCACGTTGGCCAGGCCAGTCTCGAACTCTTGACCTCATGATCTGCCCATCTCAGCCTCCCAGTGTGCTGGGATTACAGGCATGAGCCACCGCGCCTGGCCAAATATATATATTTATATATACTATTCATGGATGGATTGAATGACTCAATATTAAGATGTCATTTTTCCCTATAATTGAGCCACAGATTCCGTGTACTCCAAATAAAAATCCCAGCAGGCCTTTTTTTTTCCCTGGAAATTGACAAGCTAATGTTTATATGAAAATGCAAAGGACTTAGAATACAAAGCCACTTTAAAAACAGGAACAAAGTTTAAGGACTTATATATTACCTGATATCAAAACTTATTAAAAGCTATCAGGGGCCAGGCGCAGTGACCCATGCCTGTAATCCCAGCATTTTGGGAGGCTGAGGCAGGTGGATCATTAGGCCAGGAGATCAAGACCATCCTGGCCAATATGGTGAAACCCTGTCTCTACTAAAAAACAAAAAAAATGAGCCGGACGTGGTGGCGCTTCCTGGTAATCCCAGCTACTCAGGAGGCTGAGCAGGAGAATCGCTTGAACCTGGGTGGTGGAAGTTGCAATGAGCCAAGATCGCACTCCAGCCTGGCGACAGAGCAAGACTCTGTCTCAAAAAAAAAACAAAAAAGCTATCAGGAAAAAGTGTATTATTGTAAATATACATAAAGGCTGGGCATGGTAGCTCACGCCTGTAATCCCAGCACTTTGGGAGGCCGGCAGGAGGATCACTTGAGCCCAGGTATTTAAGACCTGAGGCAACATAGTGAGACTCCTACAACTCTACAAAAACTTAAAAAAAACTAGCCAGGTGTGGTCACATGTCAGCTGCTCAGGAAGCTGAGGAGGAAGGATTCCTTGAGCTCTGGAGGTCAAGCCTTCAGTGAGCTATAATCACATCACAGCACTCCAGCCTGGCTGTAGAACAAGACCCTGTCTCAAAAACAAAACAAAACAAAAGAAAACAAAAACACATCACTGGGAAAGAATAAAGAGCAGAACTAGACTCACATATGTCAGCTGATTTTTGACAAAGATGCAAAAGTGATTCAGTGGTAAAAGCATGGTCTTTCAACAGATGGTACTGGGGCAGTCGACATCCGCATGCAAAAAACAAAGCACAAAAAATCCAGTTAAGATCTAGTATTGGGGGTGGTATTCATGGGTTTCATGGGTGAAATAATTGTAAACATAAGAGAGGTGAATGGCCAGGCGTGGTGGCTCACACCTGTAATCTCAACACTTTGAGAGGCCAAGGCACGCAGATCACCTGAGGTCGGGAGTTTGAGATCAGCCTAGCCAACATGGTGAAACCCCATTTCTACTAAATATATTAAAAAAAAAAAAAAGCTGGGTGTAGTGGCACACACACCTATAATCCCGGCTACTCGGGAAGCTGAGAGAGGAGTATGGCTTGAACCCAGGAGGCAGAAGTTGCAGTGAGCAAAGTTCGAGCCACTCCAGCCTAGGTGACAGAGCAAAACTCCATCTCAAAAAAAAAAAAAAAAACAAGAGAGAGGTGAATGAGGAAAGGTATAATTTTTTCTTAGTGATATAAAACATGCAAACAACATGTGTTCTTGGAAGGAAAACTGAACATTTTAAGGTTGTCAGTCTTTCTAAATTAATGTTTAGGTTTTAACATAATTCTAACCAAAATTCTTGGGATTTTCTTACAGCTGTATTGAAATAAAACTGACATACAGTAAATTTCATATATTCGGAGTATTCAATTTGATAAATATTGACACAGGCATACACCCATAAAACCATCACCACAATCAAGACAGCAAACATAGCCACTACCATTAAGAGTCCTCGTGCCTCTGCACAGGGCCTGCCTTCTCTCTGCTTTCCCTTCTTCCCTCATCATCTCTGGTCTCCCTCCCTCCTTCCCTTTATGCCTCCCTCCCTTTCTCTTTCTTTCTCTCTCTTTCTCCTCTTGTTCTTCCTCTTCTTTCTTCCTCTTAGTTCTTCTTTTTTCTTCTTCTTTTTTTTTTATTTGTCTTTTTGAGGTGGAGTCTCTCTGTCACCAGGCTGGAATGCAGTGGTGCTATCTCAGCTCACTGCAACCTCTGCCTCCCAGGTTCAAGCAATTCTCCTGCCTCAGCTTCCTGAGAAGCTGAGACTACAGGCATGCACTACCACACCTGGCTAATTTTTGTGTTTTTAATAGAGACTGGGTTTCACCATGTTGGCCAGGATGGTCTTGATCTCCTGACCTCGTGATCCACCTGCCTCGGCCTCCCAAAGTGCTGGGATTACAGGCATGAGCCACTGTGCCCAGTCCCCTTTTTTTCCTTTTAAGATAGTGTATTGCTGTGTTACCTAGCCTGGAGTGCAGTGGCACGATCACAACTCACTACAGCTATGATTGTGCCACTGCACTCCAGGGCTCAGGCAATCCTCCTGTCTCAGCCTCCCAAGTAGCTGGGACTAAAGATACATGCCACCACTGCTGATATATGATGGAGTCTCACTCTGTCACCTAGGCTGGAGTCTCACTCTGTCACCTAGGCTGGAGTGCAGTGATGAGATCTTGGCTCACTGCAACATCCGCCTCCCAGGTTCAAGTGATTCTTCTGCCTCAGCCTCCGGAGTAGCTGGAATTACAGGTGCCCACCACCATGCCTGGCTAACTTTTGTATTTTCAGTAGAGATGGGGTTTCACCATGTTAGTCAGGCTGGTCTCAAACTCCTGACCTCAAGTGATCCACCTGCCTCAGCCTCCCAAAGTGCTGGGATTACAGGCGTGAGCCACTACGCCTGGTCCCACCACTAATTTTTCAATTTCTTCATAGAAACAGGGTCCCCCTGACTTTCCCACGCTGCTTTTGAAGTCCTGGCCTACAATGATCCTCCCTCCTCTGCCTCCTGAGCTGCTGGGATTACAGATGTGAGCCACTGCACCTGACCCGGTCTGCTTTCTGTCACTATGAATCATTTTGCATTTTCGTGAGTGTACTGTACAGATAATCTGTTAGAGTCCTTGCTTTGAATTCTTTTTGATATATATCCAGAAGTGGGATTGCTGAAACAAATGGTAATTCTATGTTTACCTTTCTGAGGCACTGCCAAACTGTTTTCCATAGCAGCTGCATCATTTTTTGTTTGTTTGTTTGAGTCAGAGTCTTGCTCTGTCACCCAGGTTGGAGTGCAATGGCGCAATCTCCGTTTACTGCAAACTCTGCCTCCCAGATTCAAGCAATTCTCCTGCCTCAGCCTCCTGAGTAGCTCGGTTTACAGGCATCTGCCACCACACCCAGCTACTTTTAGCATTTTTAGTAGATATGGGGTTTCACCATGTTGGCCAGGCTGGTCTCTTTGTCCAGGCTGGTCTCGAACTCCTAACCTCATGCTCCGCCCGCCTCAGCCTCCCAAAGTGCTGAGATTACAGGCATGAGCTACTGCACCTGGCCACGGCTACACCATTTCACACCCACTAGCAATGCACAAGGGTCCCAGTTTCTCCACTTTCTTGCCAACATTTGTTAATTTCTACTTTTTGATGTAGTCATCCTAATGGATGTGATATGGTATCTCATTATGACTCTGATTTGCATTTCCATAGTGATTAGAGATGTTGCACATCTTTTCATCTGCCTATTGGCCATTTATTTATCTTCTTGGGAGAATGTCCATTCAAGTCTTTTGCTCATTGAACTGTATTTTTTTTTTTTTTTGGAGATGGAGTCTCACTATGTCAGCCAGGCTGGAGGGCAGTGGTGTGATCTCCACTCACTGCAACTTCCACCTCCTGGGTTCAAGCGATTTTCCTGCCTCAGCTCCTGAGTAGCTGGGATTACAGGCATCCACCACCATGCCTGGCTAATTTTTGTATTTTTAGAAGATGTGGGGTTTGCCCAGGCTGGACTTGAACTCCTGACCTCATGTGTTCTACCCACCTCAGCCTCCCAAAGTGCTAGGATTACAGGCATGAGCCACCATGCCCAGCCTGAAATGTATTTTTAATGTGCTACTAAGCTGGATTCTCTAAGATTTCATTTAGGATTTTTGTATCTAGTAGGCCCAGTTAATCTGCTCCCAAATTCCTGACCCATACAAACAATGATAATAGCTATTTATTGTAATTTTAAACTCTTCAATTGGGGAATAATTTGTTACGTAGCAATGGGTAACTAATGCAGGCTTTGGGCCAGGAAAGCAGGCCTCCTCTGTGCGAAAAGAAAATGGAAATCCCTACTCCACTCTTCTGCCCTGGGTTCCTCCTTCCTTCATTCATTCTAAATGTGGGGTTCAAGATACATCTCCAGATTTGCACAGACCCCAAAGCTCCATGGAGAATTTATTTCTATTTAAAACTGGGCTTCACCTGGGTGAGGTGGCTCATGCCTATAATCCCAGTGATAGGGACAGGAGGCAGAGAAATTCTAGACAGAAAAGGGTGGGGTCCCTGGTGAAGCTTCACCCTCAAGCCGAAAAGCCTGAGAATGTGGCCCAAAGTGAGAACTTATATCCATTTTCCTGCTCAAATGTTGCCTTTTCCTAAACCACTATGGCTCGACCCCACCCCCATCCTGTGCCTATAAAGACCCCAGACTCAGCCAGCAGAGAAGATGAAGCGGCTGGACTTTGGGATGACTAAGGCTGGACGCTGGACAGAAGCAGCTTGATTTCAGAGGGATAGCGTGATGGCGTAACTCTGGAGAAGAATCCAGCCAGTGATGGCCGGACTTCAGAAAAAGATTACCTGCACTTTTCAGCTCCCCTTCCCGCTGAGAGCCATTTTTACCAGCAATAAAATAACCTGCATTTACCATCCTTCAGTTTGTCTGTGCAACCTGATTTTTCCTGGATGCCAAACAAGAGCTCAGGTGCCATGGGTGCGGATGCTAAAGGGCATCACATTGACCCTCTGCTCTCACTGGTGTAGAACACCTGCTTCATGCAGAAAGGCAGAGGGCCCACTGAGCTGTTTAACGCTTAGGCCATCTATGGATGGCGAAGTTAAAAGAGCACTGTCACACATGCCCTCTGGGGCTTCAGGAGTCGCACACACTTGTCACTTGATGCTACTGTAGGGCCCACATTGAGTTTTGCTCCTGCTGGCACCCAAAAGCACTCACCCCAGCTCCTACACCTGCTCACCTGTGTGAATGAGTGGAGTTTGCCCCTGCTGGTGCCAAAGCGGCCAGCTAGTTCCAGCAGCTGCACTCCAGTTCCAGTCTGCGAAAGGGTCAGGGAAATTTCCTGCTTCACCAGCACTTTGGTAGGCCAAGGTGGGTGGATTGCTTGAGCCCAGGAGTTTGAGACCAACCTGGACAACATGGCGAAACCCCATCTCTACAAAAGAAACCCATAAAAATTAGCTGGGTGTGGTGGTATGTGCCTGTAGTCCCAACTACCTGGGAGGCTGAAGTGGGAGGATTGACTGAGCCTGAGAGGTTGAGGCTGCAGTGAGCTGTGATCATGCCACTGGGCTCCAGCCTGGGTGACAGAGTGAGAAAAAAAAAAAAAGAAAGTTTTGTGGAAAAATGGAAAGAACCATATTCCCCCAGGAACCCAAGCAACCTGGCACCTCCTGTGGAATCCAAGCCCCAGTGAGAGCAGGACTTGAGACGCAGAGATGCACCTCAGCTAGGTGTGGGTACAGTGGTGCCGGTAAGGGAGCTGGAACATGGGTGGCTGGGGGGATGACTGCAGTCCCCAAAAAGGGCAGGGTAGACTTTGCCTGGTGTACTCCCTGCCCCGTTGGTCCAGCAGACACCTGGTTCAGTCAGCCCACCATGCAGCAGGTGCCGTTAAGGGAGCCTTCTGGTCTACAATGGGTCAGCAATGCCCCCGGGCTACTCAGGGGGAACTCAGGTGGTCCTAGAAGGGTGATGGACAAGCAATAGTAACCTGTGTGCAGAGTCAGTGACACTGATGAGAAGGTAGTGAGTGAGGCCCAGCCATGGGTGATGACCATGCAGGAGACAAACCCTGTGGGTGTTATCACCCAGGATAATTCTGAGAAGAGAAGGCTGGATTTGCCCCTGACAGGCAGACCACTGATCAGTAGTGAAGCAGGATATCTCCTTGACCCCTTCTCGGGACTTGCGACAGGGGTGCCCCATTGACTCAGCCCACTGCTCTCAACTCCTCGTGGGAGAGAGCACATGATCCAGTGAGGCGGGAACTGAAGGCAGGATGCTGGACCCAGCCAGCTGTTCCAGTGCAGGCAGGACCAAACTCCACTCTCTCAGATCCACTGCATTCCACGCCTAATGAAAGGGAGTGCACAGGTGAGCAGGTGCAGAAGCTGGAGTGAGCGCAGGAGCGAGCTTTGTGCAGGCTCCATGACAGTGTCAGGCAGGTGCCTGCAACTCCTGAAGCCCCAGAGCGCGTGCATGTTAGAGTGCTCTTTTAGCTCTGCTGTCCATGGATGGCTTAAGTGTTAACAGCTCTCAGTGGGCCCATGGCTGCCCTCCGCTAGTGAGGGGAAAGGGCCAGTGTGACAGCCTTTTGTATCCACACTTGTGGCTCCCAAGCTCTTGTCCAGCATCCAGGAAAAATGAGGTCACATGAACAAACTGAAGGATGGTAAATGTGAGGGATTTTATTGTCAATGAAAATGGCTCGGCCAGGTGCGGTGGCTCACACCTGTAATCCCAGCACTTAGGGAGCTTGAGGTAGGCAGATCACAAGGTCAGGAGATCAAGACCATCCCGGCTAAAATGGTGAAACCCCGTCTCTACTAAAAAGGCAAAAAATTAGCTGGGCGTGGTGGCACGTGCCTGTAATCCCAGCTACTTGGGAAGCTGAGGCAGGAGAATTGCTTGAACCCGAGAGGTGGAGGCTGCAGTGAGCTGAGATGGTACCATTGCACTCCAGCCTGGGTGACAGAGTCTCGTTCTGTCTCAAAAAAAAAAAAAAGGAAAAATGGCTCTCGGTGGGAAGGGAGTGGTTAAGAAGATGGGGGGTAGGTAATCTTCCCCTGAAGTCCTGCCATCTTTGGCAGATTATTATTATTACTTTTTTTTGAGATAGAGTCTCACTCTTGCCCAGGCTGGAGTGCAGTGGCGTGATCTCGGCTCACTGCAACCTCTGCCTCCAGGGTTCAAGCGATTCTCCTGCCTCCGCCTCCCAAGTAGCTGGGATAACAGGCATGTACAACCACACCAATTTTTTTTTTTTTTTTTTTTTTTGTATTTTAAGCAGAGACAGGGTTTCACCATGTTGGCCAGGCTGGTCTTGAACTCCTGACCTCAAGCGATCTGCCCGCCTGGGTTTCCCAAAGCGCAAGGATTATAGGCGTGAGCCACCGTGCCCAGCCCTGGCTAATTCTTCTCTGAAGTTACGCAGTCAAGCTGTCCCTCTTTAGTCAAGCCACTTCTCCCCAACCTCCGTAGTCATCCCTTTGTTCAGCTGCTTCACTCTGCCTGCTGAGTTTGGTGTCTTTATAGGCAAAGGATAGGGGGTGGGGAGGAGACATGGGTGGTTTAGGAAAAGGCAACATTTGAGCAGGAAAGTAGGGATGTAAGTTTCTCACCTTGGGCTGCAGTTTCAGGCTTTTCGGCTTGAGGGCGGGGCTTTTGCCAGGGACCCGCCCTTTTCTGCCTAGAATTTCTCTTCCTCATGCCCCTATCAGTAGGATTTAGGAACAAATGAGGAGCCAAATACCTGAAAGCTATGAGATCAGGATAGCAAGGTGGCTTCTGGCTACAATGCAGTTTGTGGGAATCCGGGGTAATTTAGCTGTGCTCTATTTGCTGGATTTGGGATCAGTGTTACATTAATTTCATACAGTGAACTGGAGAGCTGGTCATTTTTACTTTTCATGGCAAAAATGGGCTCATAGCCTAGAAACAGTTGTTTCTTGGGAGTTTGAAAGAACTTACTGCCTGAAAGAACTTACTGCCCAAATGGTCTCCAGAGATTCCTGGAAGGTGATTGATAATGCTTTCCAGTTGTTCCTGGATAATGGGAGCATATGGGTTTTCTTTATTTTTAGGGACAGGGTCTTGCTCTGTTGCACAGGCTGGAGTGCAGTGGATGGTCATAGCTCACTGAAGCTTTGAACTCCTGGGCTCAAGTGAGCCTCCTACTTCAGCCTCCCTAATAGATGGGAGTACAGGTGTGTGCTCCTGACTTCTTTTCTTTTTGATTCTATTCCTTTTATTAATTTGAACCATACTTTTCTTTTTCTTTTTTGAGACAGAGTCTCACTCTGTCACCCAGGCTGAAGTACAGTGGCACGATCTCGGCTCACTGCAACCTCTGCCTCCTGGGGTTAAGCAATTCTCCTGCCTCAGCCTCCCAAGTAGCTGAGACTACAGGTGCATGCTACAATGCCTGGCTAAGTAGAGATGGAGTTTTGCCATGTTGCCCAGGTTGCATACTTTTCAATAAGATTTAAAATCTACTCATGTCAGGGTGTGGTATCATGCGCCTGTAGACCTAGCTACTCAGGAGACTGAGGCGAGAGGATCGCTTGAGCCCAGGAGGTCAAGGCTACAGTGTGCTGTGATCACTCCACTGCCCTCCAGCCTGGCTGACAGAACAAGATTCTGTCTGTAAAACAAACAAAAATTAATTTTAAAAATAAAAAATTAAAAATCTATTCATATATGAATAATTCTTATAATTTTATACTTTAAATTGCATTTAATTAACTTGTTAATTATATTTGTCTTTCATTAAATTTGGCATAGGTTTAACTATTTTAATGCTTTTAAAAAATAATTGACTTGGATTTATTTATCTACTGCTTTCAAATTCATTAAATTTGACTCACATCTCTCTTATGTCTTATTTCCTTTTTCTGGTTTTGTTTTAGTCTGTTTTCAAGTTATTTTCTGGGCTGGCCATGGTGGCTCACGGCTATAATCCCAGCACTTTGGGAAGCAGAGGTGGGTGGATCCCCTGAGGTCACTAGTTCGAGATCAGCCTGGCCAACATGGTGAGACCCCATCACTACTAAAAATACAAAAATGAGCTGGGCGTGGTGGCTGGCACTCAGCCACTCAGGTGGCTGAGACAGGAGAATCGCTTGAACTTAGGAGGCAGGGGAGGTTACAGTAAGCTGAGATCTCGCCACTGCACTCTATCCTAGGTGACAGACCAAGACTCTGTTTCTAAATGAATAAATAAAGTTCTTTTCTGGCCCAGAGTGCTGGCTTGTGCCTATAGTCTCAGCAGTTTGGGAGGCTAAGGTGAACAGATGAATTGAGCCCAGGCGATTGAGACCAGCCTGGACAACATAGAGAAACCCTATATCTACCGAAAATACAAAAATTAGCTGGGCCTGGAGGGAATGCCTATAGTCCCAGCTACTCGGGAGGCTGAGGTGGGAGGACTGCTTGAGCCGGGAAGGCAGAGGTTGCAGTGAGCCAAGATGGCACCACTGTACTCCAGCCTGGGTGACAGAGTGAGACCCTGTTTCAAAAAAATAAATAAAAATAAAGTTCTTTTCCTGCAATGTTAAATTGAAATGTTAGTTCACTTGTTTTTCTCTTTTTTTTAACCTTTTTGTTTGTTTGTTTTTAAATTTTGAGACGGAGTCTTGCTCTGTCACCAGGCTGGAGGGCAGTGGTGCGATCTCGGCTCACTGCAACTTCCACCTCCCAGGTTCAAGCAATTCTCCTGCCTCAGCCTCCCGTGTAGCTGGGACTATAGGCACCTGCCACCACGCCCAGCTAATTTTTGTATTTTTAAGCAGAGATGGGGTTTCACCATGTTGGCCAAGGTGGTCTCGATATCTTGACCTCGTGATCTACCCGCCTCGGCCTCCCAAAGTGCTGTGATTACAGGCATGAGCCACTGCGCCCGGCCTTAACTTTCTTTTTTTTTTTTTTGAGATGGAGTCTCGCTCTGTTGCCCAGGCTGAAGTGCAGCAGCACAAACTTGGCTCACTGCAATCTCCACCCCCCAGGTTCAAGTGATTCTCCTGCCTCATCCTCCAGAGTAGCTGCGACTACAGGCGTGCACCATCATGCCCAGCTAATGTTTTTTGTATTTTTAGTAGAGATGGAGTGTCACCATGCTGGCCAGGCTGGTCTCAAACTCCTGATCTTGTGATCCATCCACCTCGGCCTTAAAAAGTGTTGGGATTACAGGTGTGAGCCATCACACTCGGGCTTTTTTTCTTACAATAATGAATGCATTTAAAGTTGTTAATTTGGGCAATGTTCAGTAGTTACAGCCTTAAGCCCAAGGCCTGACACGCAATACCCTTTGAAGTCATAATGATGTAAACTGACATTATTCCCTTAAATATAATTGTGTGGTATTCCTGTGAACCATTATCGTTTTTATTTTCTCTTTGACTCAACAGTTATTTAAGAAACTAGGATTTTTATCATTGCTCTTGTTTGCTTTCCTTTTGTGGGTACTTTCTGATTTACTGTATATGGTGGACATAGAGTTTGGCTTGTGTAATTTCTGCCTTGGGGGATACTTGATGATGTCTTTCCTTCTAATATACATATATGGTAAAGGTTTCACATGCAAAAAGCGGAGACCAGCTGTGTGTGGCACAGAATTTGAAACACATCTTTGATTCAGACTACTCATGGTATTGTTTGGGTCTTTGATGTCTTTGATATTTTTTGTTTTTGAGACAGTCTTGCTCTGGTGTCCAAGCCAGGATGGAGTGCAGTGATGCAATCTCGGTTCACCGCAACCTCTGCCTCCAGGGTTCAAGAGACTCTTCTGCCTTAGCCTCCCAAGTAGCTGGGATTACAGGCACATGCCACCACACCGGATAACTTTTGTATTTTCAGTAGAGATGGTGTTTCACCATGTTGGTCAGGCTGGTCTTGAACTCCTGGCCTCAAGTGATCTACCCGCCTCAGCTTCCCAAAGTGCTGGGATTACAGGCGTGAGCCACTGCGTCTGGCCTGATGTCTTTGATTTGGTGGGTTAAATCTCTTCTAGATTGTTAAACAGTATGTTAAAGACTCACTACATTTGTGTTTCTGGCAATATCTCTTTGTACTGCCAACACATTTTTTTTCTGAGTGTTTTGATTTTTTCTTTTTTACACAACATCTATTTATTTCGCCATCATCCCATAGGTCAGGAGACCAGCACAGAGTGGCTATGCTCTCTGTCCAGGCTGAAATCAGAGTGTTGGCCATCTGCAGCCCTCTCCTGGAATTTAGGGTCCTCTTCCAAGCTCATTTTTTTGGTGTGGGAACAGAACAGTAAACACACCTTTTTTACATGGGTGAAGACAGAAAGAGAGGATTTACTTGCCTTTCTGGACCTTGATTTTCCTAAGACAGAACTCCAGCTCTTTGCCCTCTGGTGCATAGCTATCCACTTGGCCACACTGTCCCAGCCGTGAAGCAATGCACGCAAGAAGCTTGCCCTGCTGGAACTGCTCCTCCAGGAGACTGCTGATTTTTTCATTTTTCTTTCCTCGTATTTCTTCTCAGGCTGGAGTGCAATGGCAGTCTCAGCTCACTGCAACCTCCGCCTCCTGGGTTCAGGTGATTCTCCTGCCTCAGCCTCCCAAGTAGCTGGGATTACCGCGCCTGGCCTCTCTTCTGAATTTTTTTAGATCATTGTTTAAAATCTCTTCTTCCTCAGGGGTCAGCTTGGCTCCCTTCTTGTGGCTCCGGAGCAGCACATAGTGGGGCTGGTACCACCACCAGTACGGTGTGCTGTCAATAAGCACCATGCAATTCTTCACCAGGGTGTGGGGATGGACCAGCTCGTTATTAGACGCCCTGTAGACCACACTGATGATCCTTCTTTTGCAAGTACAACACTCTGAGCTCCAGGAGAAATTCCCCACGTCCAGCCTCAGGGCACGGTATTTCTTGTTACCGCCTCGCACATGGACTGTGTGGATGCAGCGGGGCCAATCTTGGTGTTGGCAGCGGGTGCCCCAACTCATACTTCCACTTCTTGTGGTAGGGATTTCTTTTGCCCCTGGTCTTGCAGTGCTTGTGCCAGTTGTCCCGAGAGATGCCCATCACTTGATGCTCCAAGTTCATTTCTATTACTGGCAGAATTCAGTATGAAGTTCCCATTTCCTTGCAGGCTGCCAGCCAGGGGCTGCTGTTAGCTTCTAGAAGCTGCTATCATTCCTTGTCACCTTGTCTCTCCATCTTCAGGTCAGCAATGGCGTGTGGATTCTGCTTCTAGACTCTCTGACTTCTCCTTCTGCTGCCAGTGGGAGAAAGCTCCCTGCTTTTAACGTCTTGTGGGGTTAGATCAGGCCCAACCAGATTATCCCCCTATTTTAAGGCCAATTGTACCTGTAACCTAAGCTAATTATGGAGGTGACATCTCATCATGTGCACAAATAGGTTCCAGGGCGCAGGGCAGGACATCTCTGGGGGTGCTGGGTTTACTGTGCCTTACAGTGGCTCATACGTCCTCACTAGAGAAGGCACATTTTTGTCAGCCACCTGTGGGGATCGCTCCCGTTCACGGTGCTTAACTGTACCATGGCCATTTTGAGCTTGAGCCCATACACGTTTCACCTCTCACCTGGAGGCTGTTGAGCTGAGGGAAGGGATGAAGTGTTGATGCATAACTTCTGCAA
>CAUYLG010077768.1:0-21541 GCA_963573385.1 Cacajao melanocephalus
GTACGTTTAAGTCTGCTGCAGCAGGACTCATAAACCCCTTCTTATTTCCCAGGTGTTCTGTCCCAGGGAGTTAGGGTTTTATTTATGAGTTTCCATTGTGCTGCTATCTTTTTTTTTCAGGGCTGCCCCGCCCAGCTAGGAGGCAGCCTAGTCACTGTCTGTCTGCCTAGGCTTTGCTGGGCTGCTGTGGGCTCCGCCCAGCTGCCCTGTGAACTTCCTTGCAGTCCTGTTTATATGGGTGTAGTTAGAACTGCCTCGGCAGTGGCGGTTCGCCTCTGTAATGGCGGACTCTCTGTAATGATGGGTTGCCTCAGCAACAGCAGGTTGCCTTGGTAACGGCGAGTTGCCTTGGTAACAGCAAGCTGCCTCAGCTACGGTGGACTGCCTCCGTAGTGGTGGAGTGCCTCGGTAATGGCAGACGCCCCTCCCCCACAAAGCTGGACCGTCCCGGGTTCAGCTGTGCTGAACTCTCAACCCTGAGCGTTTCCAATTGCTGTTTTTCTTTTTGTGGGGGTGGGACCAGCTGAGCCTGATCACCTGGCTCCCTGCCTCAAAGCCTTTTTTGTTTTGTTGAACGATCAACTCTCTCCCAGGTGTTCCAGTCGCCTGATGAAAAGGCGCCAGGATCTGCGTGATTTCCCGTGCGGCGACCCACTGCGCCAGCTGAAACAGTGGAGCTGATATTCGTGGCGCTTTTTTGCCCAGGAATCTCCTGGCGTGGCTCCCTGTTTCAGATCCCTTTTTAATCGGATGAATGGGCGATTCTACCTTCCCGAAGCTCCACTTGCCAGCTAGAAGGGAGACCCAGACTAGTGTATTTTGTACGGAGAACTGCCACGCCGGGGCGCCGGCAAAACTGCCACGCCGGCCAAAAGAGCCGCGCTGGTAATCCGTAGGGCTCCTCCGCCTGGGAATCTCCTAGTCTGTGGGCAATAAAAATCCGTCGGTAAATGCGGCGTCCACTCACCCTCTGCGCTTTCACTGGGAGCTGCAATCCTGAGCTGTTCCTAATCGGCCATCTTGGATCCAGTTTCTCAGTTTTCTTTCTCACAGTTATAATTTTAACTAAATAGAAAAAAAAATCGGATTCAGGTCACTTTAATCCAGAAGGATTCAAGACAATCCAGAGGCAATTATGATAAAGGTGGGTGCTCTGCCCATCGCCACATATAGAAAGAATCTGAAAGCACTTTAAGGGGCTTCCAACTTAAAAAAAATACATACTTTCTTTTTCATTTGTTAATTAGGAAAAAGAAAACCAAAAATAAGTTGAGATTACATGTAACAATGACAAAAGCAATTCTGTGACAGAATTGTTGTCTGATGGATGCCTGAGATTTCTGATTTTAGAACCCAAATATTCATAGGCAGTGAGAACACACCTCAGTAGCACTGGTCAAGTCAATGTTTCTGACTTTTTATTATCAGCAAAGAGTGCTTTTTGTTATAGTTTTATTTATTTATTTGGTTCTCGAAATTGCCTCAGACAGGGATTAATGTCAGGAGCTTTCCAGGAGAGAAATACATGAATAGGGGGACCCAGGGTGCAGGTGACAAGAGTCACAGGTATGGGAGAAACCAAGAAGTCTGTATTCAGATGAGAATATCATGCAGAAGCACAGCATGTTACTTCTTGTAAGTCTTACTATATTCCACAAAAGGTGCAAGTTTAAAAGCAAGAATGGGAATTAGACATCAACAAATAATTTAGCCAACTTCAATATCCAAGAAAACTGTACAAATACATGCCACAGTGTTATTTCAAACAGAAAGGCAAGCCTTTGCTGATGGGACTTCCCCCTTGATGAGGCTGACTGCTCCTTACCAGACAGGCCTCAGGTTCTTGAAATATGATACTTGAAAACTGGACCAAGTCTATTCAATATTGTATTAGAGATTAATTACAATAAGTTTAAGATATGTGCCTTAGGTATTTTCTGTGATGTTACTGCCTAAAAAACTAATAATTGCAACACTAAATAATTCTTTCTTTACAAGGTTCGTAAATCAATCTGTTCACTTTAGGTGTAGTAAAACAGTCAAACATGCTATACTAAAGATTTTGTTCTTAAAAAGCATTTACTTTCTTGGCTGACCATGTGCTTGTGAAGCTGGGGAAACATCTTGACAGATTCACTTGGGTGGAGAGAATCTTCCTTGGCAAGAGCTGCCCACAAGGCCAGGCCACACACAGAATACACTCACTGAGTTCCCCATTTGGGTTGGGCTTTGAAGCTGGCTTTATACAAGGCCTCAACAAGCACACAGAGACTTTTGGGGTTTATTTACTTGTCAAATAATGAAGCAATAAAAAGAGACTTTTGGTTTTGTTTGCTTTTTTGACTTTCTAGTATATCTTTCATGCCAGCAGTAGGATTCTGAGGGTGGTTTTTCCTCCTTTGGCTGAACCATTCCCAGCATCACAGCAGCAACCACAGCATTCAGATGAGAAAGCCATCTCTTTGATGGATTTCTTTTAGGAGCACACTTGCTACTGTCCCAGAAGGCCCTGACAAGCATCTCCCCATGTCTCTAGGCTTCATGAACCAATCACTACAGAAGGGGGGATGGGATTAAGTTTTACCCAGGAGTAAGGGGGAAAGTCACAGTACATATGGGAACAATTAGGAAAGGGTGAAGAAAAATGGATGTTGGGGCAACCAAACATGCCCCTACACCACAGACCTTAACCTGAAAAAATGTCCTCTCCTGACCCTAGGCAGATTCCTACTCTTAAACTCTCATCCTCCAGAGACATTCTCAGCTGTAAGTATCTTCAGTATACCATCTTCTCCTTTAACACCCAATGAGAGGTGAAACATTCTAATGGAGTCATATTTTAGGTATTTTTGGAGCAATGGTTCTCAAAATTTAAAGTTAAGAATCACCTGGAGATTTATTAAAATGTAGATGCTGGTGTGCCACACTCAGAGGTTCCAATTCACTGTGTGTGTGTGTCTGTGTGTGTGTCTGTGTGTGTGTGTGTGTGTGTAAGAGAGAGAGAGAGACAGAGAGAGAGAGAGAGAGAGATTGCCTGCCGGTGGAAAGGTTGTCATTTTAACAAGCAACTCAGATGGTTTGGATGCAGGTGGTCAATGGACCTTGCTGAGAAACATCCAATTTAGAACCTATAAAATGTTAAAATTATGTGGCCAGAAGAATTTGGAGTTTAAATCACAGCAATCTTTCTATTCATGAAGGTTTAAAAATAATTCATCACTCCAGGAAAAAGAAGAGCATGCATGTTTTAGATTTTCCACGGGTTGTTATACCTTTTCCACAATTCTCAAAGGTAATTAGGGTGAGTGGTATTATTCTGACTTTGCTGATTGGGAGATTAATGCAGGTAAAGTGATTTGCCAAAAGTATATAACTGTTTGGGGTATAAACCCTGCTAGGTCTACTGACTTTTGTTCAGAGATCAAATAACATGTCATTCTCTCTACCACTACTAAAGTTAAAAGCATTGGGAAAAGCATGCAGAAAATATGAACACATTTCCTAATCTAATTTTGGATTAAGTTTTACTCATCTCTCCAATTCTCCATCATCAGGCAACATCTTTAAGTATTTGCCTTGGGGACCCATTATGAGGAAATGTCAATCTCATAGATATGTTACCGGGGGGAAAAACACATAGTCCGCCACAGAAAAACACTATCATATATTTTCTATAGCTGAAGACTTAGCTGGCATTAATCAGGATAGACACAATCTGAGTTTTTAGCTTACTATAGAAGCTAAATATAGCTTACTATAGAAGTTTTTAGCTTACTTAGAAGAGACAAATAGAAAAACAGGGTTTCTTTTAAAATCCCACAAATGTGGCATATTTTCAAGAGAGAAAGGATGCAGATGGCTTCTTTGATTTCAGAAACTTCAACTGAAACTTCCTAAAATGTTTTCTGGTTGGGTTTCACATGCCATATCATGAGGTTCTTTACAGAAGATAAAGACTCTTTGATAGTAAGGGAAAATTCTAATTCTACAGTCCTTCCTTTCCTTTACCATCGAGGAAAAACCTGCATTTTCTCCCATGCGAATAACTCCAAATATCATAAATAAGATAAAAAAGTGTTTAATCAAGTTAGTAAAGGATACCCCCAGCAGAAACAATGCATGTTTTTGAAGGTTAGAGGTGTTATGGGCTGGGTGTGGTGGCTCATACCTGTAATCCCAGAACATTGGGAGGCCAAGGCCGGTGGATGTCTTGATGTCAGGAGTTTGAGAACAGCCTGGCCAACATGGTAAAACCCCGTCTCTACTAAAAATACAAAAATTAGTGGGGCATTGTGGTGGGTGCCCATAATCCCAGCTACTTGGGAGGATGAGGCAGGAGAATCACTTGAACATGGGAAGCAGAGGTTACAGTGAGCCAAGATCATGTCATTGCACTCCAGCCTGGGCAACAAGAATGAAACTCTAGCTTAAAAAAAAAAAAAAGGCATGAATAGAGAATATGTTTTGTGTATCAAATCTCTCTGTCTTCCTGGTGAAAAATGTCATTTACTATTACACAGCAGTTTAATTCTAGAGTATCCAATAATCATGTTCATTTGCTAAAAACCAACCGTTTAGTGAACTACAAAAAAAATGGTTTATAAATTCAGCAGAAACTGGCCAGGTGTAGTAGCTCATGCTTGTAATCCTAGCACTTTGGGAGGCTGAGGTGGGGGATCACCTGAGGTCAGGAGTTGAGACCAGCCTGACTAACATGGTGGAACCCCGTGTGTATTAAATATCAAAAATAACCCCAGCATGGTGGTGCATGCCTAGATAGCAGAATTGTGCAGTGGAAGCATGCTGGACCTATAAAAAGCAATGTTTTCATAGAATACCCTTCATTTCTGAGGATTCACCAACCTAGAAACCTAGAGAAATGGTCTTTGTTTGCCAGTCACATACCAAGTGACCCATCCTGTCAGCTGTTACTGTCCTCTAATTTAGAAAATTGTCTGTGGCAATCAGCTGTGGCCCTGTTTATTGTCCAGTACCAAAAAATGCCCCTGATAAAGTATTTATCACAGCAGATCAACCCTGAACCAGAAAGAAGAGAGCACAAAACATATTCTAAGCCCTAATACCTTACCAAAGGGCTACTGTCTTGCACTGGACACTGTTTTGTGGCGCTCAACTATGCTGCTTTAAAACAAATTTGCTTTCTTTAAACACACAAAGTTTCTTTGTTGGAAAGGCTCATTTTTCTACGTAACAATCCTCTGGGTTTATTCAATGCCCTCTAATTTCTTCTATTGTCAGAATTTGGAAAAGAACTGAAAAGCACATTAGATATTTATCCTCTTTTCTTACAAAAAGCCAAAATGCATTAGAGGACATGCACACCTACTCCTGCAGGACAGGTCCTTCCCACTCAGCACCTTCAGTGGAGGTCCTGTGCACCATGGGGCTCAATTAGCCAATTGAGCCACCAGGTGGAAAGGCAAGCAACTCTACTCTGGGCTACCTCATGAGAAACAGCTGCTGGACATGGTCTAGACTTGGGTCAACCCAGGGGGTTTGTTTACTTCTGCAGAGTAAGTGAGGCAGAGATAGTAGACAGCTGTGTCATGCACAGACCTGCCCCTAAAATATGTATTCCTCGGTCACAAACACCAATTGAATTCTGACCCACTGTTCTTCCCTTTCCACCTGGGTTCTGTATCCCAGCATGAACATCCTCTTAAACATGGATGGAAACACCAGAGAAAATATCAATCTACTCAGTGCACATCCCTTGCAAAGAGCTGCCCCTTGGGCCCAGAATCGTGCACACTGGCCTAGATCTGGAAGGAGGTCCAGGCAGGCCTGGGCAGTGGGCATTTGGGTGTTTGAGAAAAAAACCTGGGTTCCTGGGAGCCCAGAGAACAGATTAGAAGTGGGAAGACTGGCTGTGTGCATCATAGCTTTTCACTCTGCGCACGGGAACACACCCACCGTGGGAGGACCAGTGCAGAGGTCCTCAAGTATAGGGCCCAGCAGCCTGTTGATGGGGTCTAAGAACAGGAATGCTATGGGCAACCTCAGAGTGGAGTCTCTGGGATAAATCTGGAGACCTGAGTTTGCACAGCTTCCTTGGTAAATTGAAGAGGTGTGGACCACAAGATTGCCAGGCTCCTTTCTATCCGAACTTGATACTTTGAGATTCCATGATCCAGTTTGTCACTGTTGATGGCTCAGTCTCATGCTTTAGACAAAGGTAATATAAAAGAAAAAATAAAAAGACATTCAAATGAGTATGAAAGTCTTTAATCTCAGCCTCTTTAGTTCAAAGAGATAAACAATGAGAGAAGAGCTGTTAGATTTAACTTCCACAGGTGATTCAGATGAGGATAACTACTAATCAGAGTACAACATCAAAACTGGAGCCAGTGTAATCACTGGATTAGGAACTACTCAAAATAGCTCCAGTTTCCAAAGGGCCACAAACTGTACATATCAGTACTATGTGGAATTAACACATAATTTACTTTAAATATGTGGACATGCCAGGTAAGTAAGAGGATTTAAGTTGACTTTTTATAATACTTCAAATTTCAAATGCCATTTATGTGGACTGGATGACATCTTCCAGGTGCTTTAATTTGGTTTACCTGCTGATAGATCCTGACAGAAACAGGTAGCACCAGCCTCTCCTGAACCTCATTGCAGTTGTAAAACACAGAGGGTCTGCTTGCCCACACATGGAGAAACACTGTTATCACAAGACACAGAAGGCAAACTCCCAATCAGGTGTATTACCTGTCCTATCATATTTTGGGCAATGAGAGTGGTGGGCCAAATGGTTGAGTAGATGCCCAAAAAACACCAGTGAGGTCAGCATGCTTCCCCACACAGCCAGATGGCTGAACTGCAGAGGAAAATAGTCACTCAGACAGGGCTTCTCGGTTGGCCCAGCAGATTCACCTGAACGCCATCTGCTACAGAACCCCTGCATCCAAGCTACCTCTCCTTATGGAAAGATTCTCATGACTCATAACTTACTGGGGAGTTCAATCTGCCTAATTCCCTTGTCTTAGAATTTTTAACAATGAGTTCAAGTAATGAGTGTCCCCAAAGTATTCTGAAGATAAACGTGCTTTTGCTGTCATGGCTGGCTTTCCTCTAAGTTTTACTCCATAGTGACAGCAGGCCCCTCTCAGTTCATGGCAAGTGTTTGTTCCAGCCTAAGGCTGTATACAACAAGGATACATTAATCTGGTAAGACAGTGACTGAATGGACAAAATCCATAAGATCGGTTTTATTGAATATTTTGGGACTTCAATTGCTGTGTTCATTTTGCAAAGAGTTGTTTTTTTTTTTAATTTGAGATGGATATTGCCTCTTAACAGAGTTCCCTTAAGCATCTATGAGGTGTTCATTTTTTTCTCCATTGTCCTCTTAATATGATGATCCTTGACTTCTTTCTTTCTTCCACAACCCACAATCTAATCCATATGCAAGATCTGTAAGCTTTTTAAAAGATAAAATAAATCCAGACTCTGACCACTTCTCACTGCCTTCTCCTCTAATATCCCAGGCTAAGATATCATCACACTTAACCTGGATTAATTGCCACTGTCTCCTAGAGCAAGGGGCCCTAACCCACAACACAAGCCATGGACTGGTACCAGACCATGGCCTGTCAGGAACCGGGCCAGACAGCAGGAAGTGAGCAACATGTGAGCAAGCAAAGCTATATTTGTATTTACAGCCATTCTCTATCACTGGCATTCCCATCTGAAGCTCTGCCTCCTGTCAGATCAGCAGTGGCATTAGATTATAATAGGAGCATGAACCCTATTGAGAATGTGCATGCAAAGAACCTTGGTTGCATGCTCCTTCTGAAAATCTAATGCCTGACGATCTCTCACTGTCTCCCATCACCCCTAGATGGGACTGTCTAGCTGTAGGAAAACAAGCTCAGGACTCCCACTGATTCTGCATTATGGTGAGTTGTATAGGATAGTTTTTCTCAGGGTGCTGTCTAATGATAATACCCAAGATCACTATCAAAGACAGTTAATTCACCAAGTGCCAGAAAGTGAAATGTATTAGTAATTGTACGTGACCATTTTGGTCTCAATTTTAATCTTCCAAACAACAGTTAAACTTGTTAGTATATCTACTTGGGAACATGCTGAAAAGCAATTTCATGACAATACTACTGTCTGAATTAAATGCTTCAAAAGTGATTAGCTGAAAGGCTAACAGATCAGGTTGACTAGATGTGAATGTGAAGGGAAAAGTAAGACATATAATACCAACAAGTGAGGAAGAGACATAAACTCTCCTGGACAAACATTTTAAAGTTCAGTTCATTTACTGACATCATTTTTCCATAATTATATTACCTAGTTAACTTTCACTTCACACTGATGTTGTGAACCTGTCTCACTAAAAATTATAACTTTGAGGCAAATTAATGAGCTTAACACATTTTCTATAATTATATTTTGACTGACTTGTTTAGTTGATTTTACAACAAATTCCTAAATTTCATTCTTCTAGATAGAGGTCTTTATATTTTTCTAATTCTGTTTTATTAAAGTCTTCTACAGTTTTCATTTTGGAGAGTTCAGATTCCAGATCTTTAACTATAAGTTCCATCTTTTTTTTCTTCAGTATATATATATATATATATACACTGGAGTACTTTAGGTTCTGGAGTACATGTGCAGAACATGCAGGATTGTTCCATAGATACATACATGGCAAGGTGGTTTGCTGCCTCCATCCCCTCGTCACCTATATCTGGCATTTCTCTGCATGCTATCCCTCCCCAACCTCCCTATTCCCCACTGTCCCTCCCCTATTTGCCCCCAACAGACCCCAGTGGGAGGTGCTCCCCTCCCTGTGTCCATGCATTCTCATTGTTCAACACCTGCCTATAAGTGAGAACATGTGGTGTTTGAGTTTCTGTTCTTGTGTCAGTTTCCTGAGAATGATGGTATTAAAACAACATCATACACTGTGACAAGTATCACATTGGGATCACCACCTGAGACCTCAATCACGTCAGAGTCACCCCCTGAGATGTTGATCACCACCTGCAGAGGCCTGTCCTGCAGACCCTGACTCAAGGACGGGATGAATAAATACACTCTCACACACTAGAATACAATGAATCTGAGTGGGCTAGGGATGGTGGTCAGCTGCTTTGAGAGGACGATTGCAGCTAACTGACCACTACTCCCTATCCTTCCTCACATTTATTCAGTATAGATTTAATAACAGAGGATCCAAGTTAACACACTTGTGGATAATTAGCACAGTTAAAAGAGTGCTTTTACAAATTATAAAAGGTCTTGGTTCCAGGAGCCCAGAGTAAACACCATTAACAGGTAATTCCCCTTTGACCTCCCCGAGAGACCCATCCAGCACAAAGTTTACATGAGCAAACAAATTAGAGTAGAGACAAAGAAATGTGGGGTAAACAGACTTATCTGGGGAAGCTTTATTATCCTAATCTTACCCTATGACTTAAAATTCTGAGGTAAAGAACTGGCTGCCTTCAGCCCATTCCATTAAAAACCTTTTGGCCTTCCAAAAGGTTTGAGACTATAGTCTTCTAACTTTCCCTAATATCTCCCTAATATTTTGCCAGCCACCCTGAGTGAATCTCAACGATCCTTTCTTAAGTTCTATAGGCTTTCTTGAGTTTCTGCTTGTGTCTAAACAAATTAAAATACAGTAACAATTTAATTGTACATTTAAAAATAACTAAAAGAGTATAATTAAATTGTTTGTAACACATAGGATAAAAGCTTAAGGTGACAAATCCCATTTACCCTAATGTGGTTATTATGCATCTCATGCCTGTATTAAAATATCTCATGTAACCCATATATATATATATATATATATATGCATACACATGTATGTATATATGTGTATATATATATATACATACACACACACACACACACAGTATACCCACAGAAATTAAAAATAAAAATAAAAACAAATCAAAAGGGTACATTTTAAAGTAATTGTAACCTGCATAATTATTGTATATTTGTTTCCTTTTAAGTCAGTGATTCAGAAAGAAATTTTAAATATGTGAAAAGGAATCTGAGGCTTGAAATACTTATCAGTAATATTTACTAAATTGGTAATAGCTAATAACTAGATGGGAGGATGAATTTTGGTGTTCTGTGGCATTGTAGGGTGAATATAGTTAACTATAATTTATGGTATACTTCCAAAAAGCTAGAAGAGAGGATTGGGAATGTTCCCAACAGAAATAAATAATAAAAGTTCGAGGTGATTAATATACTAATTAGCCTGATTTGAGCATTACATATTGTATACATATATGGAGGAGATATCACTCTTACTCTACATCCTATAAACATGTATGCACACGTCAACTGAAAACATAAAATATTTGATCTCATTTTTAAAAAAAGAATATGAGCCAAACTTAGTGACTTACTGCTAATGAGTAGAATGTGGCCTGACCATTCTCACTCGAAACAGGGGAAGAGGATACCAAGGGCAAGCAGTTTGAGATAGAGGACCTAAGCTATTGTTGCAAATCCCATGGTGTAACTCTTACCACATTCCATTTATTTAAAGCAAGTCATTATGAGTGCCTAGAAGCTCCAATGTAGGTGATCTGGCTACCTGCTGCAGCCAACATTCTACTCAACGACTGGCATTAAAAACAAGACACAAAGCTACGCAAACCTTCAGATGATTGTAGTTTCCCAGTCTTTGAGTTGTCCCCAGGGAAGTGGAAAGGAACAGCAACAAGCTGTTCTGGCCAAACTTTTCCCAAATGGCAGATTTATTAATAAAACAAATGTTTTACCCTACTAAATTGTGGGCCATTGTTAGGAAACAATAAGAAGAAAATTTGATTTAAAAAATTACAATAGAAAACATAACTTACATAATAGGAATTAGTCACCTTTAAATTACGATCTAATAAAGGTGGAGATTAATGTAATGATGACAAGCAATGCTAATGAGAAGCAGTAGATAATTAGAAGACAAATATAAAAGCTACTGAGCAGAAATATTTCCTAAAATGCCCTTTAATTAAAAAACAATTCTTATTACTAGGCAAGTGTGCATCTTTAGAATTTACCCTCAAGTTAGGAAATGAGTAAGACTGGCAAGCAAAGAGGCAAGATTTGAAGTACAACCAGCTGGAAAACATCTAAAAATATTTGGTTTAATATTTAAAATCAGACATGTCTGATTTCACTGAAGTAAAACCTTAAAAAAAGCTAAGCTGCATTGAGTATTGATTAATCAATCTACCATTCAATATTCATTTTTCTTTCCTCAGTAAGAAAATAAATAGAACATTATAGAATCATTGATATAGCTAGAAAATGACATATACTCAGCAATAAGAAGAAATTAAATGTTGATACTTGCTACAACATAGGACCTTGAAAATGTTATTCTAAGTAATAGAATCCAGTCACAAAAGGCCACATATTGTGATTTAAACAAGATAAAGCATCCAGAATGGGCAAATTTATACAAACAAAGTAGACTGGTGGTTCCCTAGAACTGAACAAGAAATGAGAACCTGAGTGATGAAAATGTTCTAGAGTAGATCATGGTGATGAATGCATAACTGTGAAAATATGAAAAACCTCTGAATTGTGCACTTTCAAAGAGTGAATTGCATGGCATGTTAATTAAATCTCAATAAAATTGTTACCAAAAAATCGATTTGATACTAGTGACTTGAAATCATAGGATTGTGTACTGCTTGCTTTTATGTCAGTGGGCAGGGTTTAAGGCACAGAATCAGCAGTATGCCTGTATTATATTAAAAAAATACATTAAAAAGGTATTCTTTTCACTAGAATCAAGTCCATAAAATTAAAACAAAAATCTCTTTTACTGCTTAGAGCACTGAGAGATTATTATTTCTCCAAAGTATGTGGGGACTTCTTTTGGTCTCAAGAAGTTAAAAAGTAATACAGGGTATTCATTTAGGAAAAGAGGAAGTCAAATTGTCTCTATTTGCAGACAACATGACTGTATATTTAGAAGACCCCATAGTCTTGGCCCAAAATCTACTTAAGCTGATAAGCAACTTCAGCAGTCTCCACATACAAAATCAATGTGCAGAAATCACAAGCATTCCTATACACCAATAACAGACAAACAGAAAGCCAAATCATGAGTGAATTCCCATTCACAATTGCTGCAAAGAGAATAAAATACCTAGGAATACAAATAACAAAGGACACGAAGGACCTCTTCAAGGAGAACTACAAACCACTGCTTAAGGAAATAAGAGAGGACAGACACACAGATGCAAAAACATTCCATGCTCATGGCTAGGAAGAATCAACATTGTGAAAATGACCATACTGTTCAAAGTAATTTATAGATTCAATGCTATTCCCATCAAGCTACCATTGACCTTCTTCACAGAACTGAAAAAAACCACTTTAACCTTCATATGGAACCAAAAGATAGCCTGCGTAGCCAAGGCAATCCTAAGCAAAAAGAAAAAAGCTGGAGGCCTCATGCTACCTGACTTCAAACCATACTACAAGGCTGCTGTAATCAAAACAGTATGGTACTGGTACCAAAACAGAGACATAGACCAATGGAACAGAACAGAGGCCTCAGAAGAAACTTCACACATCTACAATCATCTTTGACAAACCTGACAAAAACAAGCAATGGGGAAAGGATTCCCTGTTTAATAAATGGTGCCAGGAAAACTGACTAGCCATCTGCAGAAAGCTGAAACTGGACCTCTTCCTTATACCCTACACTAAAATTAACTTAAGATTTAAACATAAAACCTAACACCATAAAAATCCTAGAAGAAACCCTAGGCAAAACCATTCAGGACACAGGTATAGGCAAGGACTTCATGACTAAAACACCAAAAGCAATTTCAACAAAAGCCAAAATAGACAAATGGGATCTAATTAAACTTAAGAGTTTCTGCACAGCAAAAGAAACAATCATTACAGTGAACTGGCAACCAACAGAATGGGAAAAAAAATGTGCAATCTACTCATCTGACAAAGGCCTAAAATCCAGAATCTACAAGGAACTAAAACAGATTTACAAGAAAAAAAAAAAACATTCAAAAGTGAGTGAAAGATATGAAGAGACACTTTTCAAAAGAAGACATTTATGAGTCCAACAAACATATGAAAATATGTTCATCATCACTCATCATCAGAGAAATGCAAATCAAAACCACATTGAGATACCATCTCACACCAGTTAGAATGGAGATCATTAAAAAATCAGGAGACAGATGCTGGAGAGGATGTGGAGAAAAATGAACACTTTTACACAGTTGGTGGAAGTGTAAATTAATTCAACCATTGTGGAAGACAGTGTGGCAATTCCTCAAGGATCTAGAAATAGAAATTCCATTTGACCTGGCAATCCCATTACTGGGTATATACCCAAAGGATTATAAATCGTTCCATTATAAAGGCATATACACATGTATTCATTGCAGCACTGTTTATAGTAGCAAAGACCTGTAACCAACCCAAATGCCCATCAGTGATAGACTGGATAAAGAAAATGTTGCACATATACCCCATGGAACACTATGCAGCCATAAAAAAGGATGAGTTCATGTCCTTTGTAGGGACATGGATGAATCTGGAAACCGTCATTCTCAGCAAACTGACACAGGAACAGAAAACCAAATACCACGTGTTCTTGCTCTTAGGTGGTTGTTGAACAACGAGAACACGTGAATACAAAGAGGGGAGCATCACACACTGGGGTCTGTTGGGGGAGCTAAGGGAGGGACAGCATGGGCTGGGGAGGTTGGGGAGGGACTACATGGGGAGAAATGCCAGATATAGGTGACAGGGGATGGAGGCAGCAAACCACCTTGCCATGTATGTACCTATGCAACAATCCTGCATGATCTGCACATGTACCTCAGAATCTAAAGTACGAATTTTAAAAGTGCATTATGTGTTAGCTTATTCATCTGAATATCCATTTCAAGTAGACTGGTTTTAAAATCTCCATGGAAATTAAGCTCTTCATTTTAAAATTCTTTTAACTCCTTTTCAGTAATTTCCAAAAGGTTCTTACATCTGCAGGAATGTACAGAATGATTAAAATGTTTCAGACTAGTATTTAATAATTTCTTAAATAAACACATTCTAACCTACAAAGAAACCAATCAATAAATTATGATCCTCTCTCATTTGTTTCAAGGTAACATAGTTTGAAAACATTCAAACCAAATTTAGTTTTATGTAAGTAATATGAAGAAAATTTTACAACATATATGACAGATAAAGGATTGATATTAAGATCATATATAGAGTTTTCATAAATAAACTATTAATATTCATTTTAGTATTTGTTTGTGCCAAAAGTCATCATGGTTTTTGAACCATGATGACTTTTGCCCCATCCTACTCATATATGTTAATATAAAACACATATGAGTTTTCACTCAGACCACCATCAAAAGGGAAAAGGCGTATTTATATACGAATGTTTGCAAAAGACACAAAAATATATTTTGATACCTTTGACCACAGTCTATAAGAAAAAAAGAGCACACACACACACACACACACACACACACACACACACACATACACACAAACTATCAAGAAGATTATTCAAAGGAGAAAATTAGAAAAGAAAACAGTCTGAGTTGAGGAGGGACAAGGAAAGAGGCATAGCCTGGCCAACATAGAACCCATCTCTACCAAAAATGATTTCTTTTTTTTTTTTTTTTTTTTTTGAGACAGAGTCTCACTCTGTCACCCAGGATGGAGGTATAGTTTTAGAAGAAAGGAAATCAGAAGAGAGACCATGTGAAGACTTAAAGATTGCTTTAGGAAGGGTTCTAAAGATTTGCACTAGGACAGTGCTAACAAAGTGAAAGGGATCCAAACCATGCAGAGAAAGATAATGAGAGCAAAATATTAATTGGAATCAGAGAACAAATTAAAGTTATCAGCAAATAGAAAAGCAGCCATATTGGGGGTTTCAAAGGCACTGAGGAAAATTCCACTTTTAATTTGGGTGGTAGAAACAAAATTACTAATTTCACTCTTTTTAAAGTCATACTTACTTTTATCATAACATACATATATACATATATGTGTATATATATACATGTGTGTATATCAAAAACAACAAGTTTATTGATGTATGTATTTCACATATGCATGGGAGATACTGGTAGAAAATAAATACATATCCATAATATTTTTAAAAACTAAAAAAAATCAAATAAAAAAAGTTAATCGAGATAATTTTTGATGGTGTTCACAAGTAACAAAGACAGACTTTTAGATATTAAAGTATAGCACATAAGCACACTACCAAGAGGAAGATTACCAAATACAAACAAAAAATCTTCAGAAACAAAAATTCAAAGTAGATAATGAGGAGTGTAGTTGACCTTATATGCTAAAGGCATTGTCCTTATTTTGAAAATCATTAAAGAATAAGTGTAATATTTAGGTATTTTAAAAATGTTTCAGGTTGTACTGTGACTCTGAAAAAATTTTAAATAGAATAACTTGTTTAATTATAAAAATGCAGATATAGATCAAATGTCTATCTCAGTTTTAATAAATATATTGAAATTGTAGTTAATAAATATTTTTAAAGTTCTAACATGTTGAAATCTTATCCAGTTATTTCTTTTCCTAATTCATTTTTTTCTTTATTTCTTGATCAATATTATGCTCTAGAGATTGCATTAATTTGAAACATTTGCTTAATTTCTCTTTTCTGTCTTTGGACTTTAAAAATATTAAAGAAAATTATTATTAAAAATCTAGAGACATTCTTCTTTCCTAAGAATATTATTTCTCGTGAGTTCATGAGTTATAAGGGTGTAAACTGTTTTATAACATGCAGTTTATACACTGTATTCCAATAATGAGAGATTGAAAACATAACTTTTTTAAAAACAGCCCAAATGATTTATACTTTCATTAGTTTCATTTGTAGAATTTAAACTGCCAAAATTTATTTGGTAAAAAAAAGTTTTTAAACATAAAATACTAAATGCTAATAATAAGTTAAAAATAACTTATTTACATTTTTGTTACATTTACATTTTTGTTTCCAAAGATGCCCTCAAAGCATTGTCATCAATACTTCACAATATTTCAGGTTTGTTCATTCATATCTAACTAAGATAATTTTTTGAAAGCTCTCATTTGGTCCCCATAACATTTCTGATTCTTGACTAACTTCAGGAAGAGCTATGCTCATTCTCTGTAAGCATTCTTTTATAGTTTTTTGATTTTCCTTTTTCTATTAAACATTTTTCTTTAGATAAAGTTTATGTTCTCTATATTTCTCATTCTCAATATTCTCAACTTATAATGGGTTTATCAAGATGTAACGCCACAGGAGAACCTGTACTGTGGGTTGAAAATCCCTATTCTAAAATCGGAAGCTTCAAAATCTGAAACTTTTTAAATGTAGAAATAATCTTTCTCAATAGTCAGAAAAAATATGAGTATGGATTAGAACAATTCTCTATTAGAGTGGTTTCTGTTTTATATTTATTAAAATATATTTTAAATAAAATTTTATTATGTCAATGTCTAAAAATATAAATTATCAGTATAATGTATTTAATTGTGTTGTAACAACTGGTATGACAGAATATTTTCAATTTACATAATAACACGTAGCATGTATGCCAGATATTATTCCTTGCTTAGGCAAATTTAAAATAAGACAAGATTATGTCTCATGAGAAAATAAAGCAATGTAAAATTGAAGGTTAAATTGTTCTGTACCGACTAGAAAATGCATCCTGAAGCATAATGTCAATAAAAGTCAGAACAGTCAGAGAAAGCTTCATGAAAAAGGAAAATTTGTGCACCAAGTCGGAATAAATGAGGATAGATGAACAAAAACTGAAAATGTAAGGACAGCATGAGGAAGGCAGAGAGATAAGAAAGTTGGCCCAATTAACTAAATATAAAACCCAGTGGCAGAGAAGTAAAAACAGAGGTCCACACAACAACTTATAAATGAATGCTCATAGCAGCATTATTCATAATAGACAAAAGTAGAAACAACCTAAAGTTCTATCAGCTGATGAATTAATAGCTGCTCTAACCATGCAATAGAATATTATTAAATAAAAATGAAGTACTGATATGTACTACCAAATAGATGAACCTTAAAAACATTATGCTAAGTGAGAGAAGTCACTCATAAAACACTACAAATTGTATGACTCCATTTCTATGAAATGTTCAGAACAGGCAAATCTATAGACAGAAATTAGATGATGGTTGCCTAGGACTAGGGAAGGTGAAGAAACATGGAGGTGGGTGACTGTGATGACTAAGGGATGTGATGTTTCTCTTTAGGATGATAAAAATTTCCTGAAATTGTTTGTGGTGCTGGTTATACAATACTGTGAATGTATTAAGAGACATTGAGTTGTACAATTTAAGTGGATGAACTGTATGATATGTGAATTTTATCCCAATAAAGTTCTTTTTAAAATATCCAATGGCAGTATCAAAATAATTTCTTTTATTTTCCATTGTGAATATGCTTACTATATATGATCTGAATATTTGTATGTTCATACAATGTATTTTTAAAAATTAAAATATTGCCTAGCTATTCAAATACAATGTATAGTAACCTAAACATTTGCATTTTGGAGAATAGTATAATGTCCTTGGTATCCATTCACAAAAGTGGAGCTAAGAAATAATATAATTTTCTGGAATATTCCATTAAACATTCTTCTCTGATTAAATACAGCTTGCTTCACCATGGCAACACAAATCACTGAAAAATACTGTTTATCCCAAGAATGGTCTCTCAGCTTGTGGGATAAATGATGTATAATTCTTAACCTTCTCAGGGGTAAATATTATGAGAAAGAAATGTAATTATTAAAAAAATGCAGAATGACAGCCACAGTTTTAAAAATAAGCACATTATAAAGATAAAATTATAATGAACATATAACAGAAGACTTCCCATGGAAATTAGTATCATAAAACAATTTATAATATTTAGTCAGCTATAAATTCACTGTTGGCATGTTACATTTAATACATACCTGACTTTTGATTTGAAATAAAGTCTTCATTGAATCCTATATCTCATCTTGGAGATTCATGTGACAGTGTGATGTAACCTCTAGTGAAGACTCAGACACACACTGTTTACTGAGACCAGCCAATTTTTTTTGAAGTTGTCTTACAATGACCTAACAAGATATATTTGTTATTGATTTTATAAATTATCTTATCAAATTAACAATATTTACTTTCAAAAATATCCCCAAATATATTGATTCACCTTATTTTCTTTATGCATACAGATTCCTGCTTATTACTGAATCCACTTAAGGACACAAGAAGCTGTTATCTTCCTGCCAAACTGGTAATCTCTCTCTAGACACCAGATTCATTCCACTAGTCATCTGTCCCCTAATGAATCTGTAATGCTTCACAACCTACTGAAGTCTCAAAAAAATATGTGGGCAGGACTAGTGGTGGTAAATTCTACACAGTGGAATGCTTTCCTTCTTTTTTATCAGAAGCACAAATCAACATCAAAGTTCCTCACATATTCAATCACCTGCTGAAGTTTTTCCAATAGGTTTCCATCTCAGAATAAAAGTATTTCTATTTCCAAGGGTTTAGAGGCCCTAGGTAACCTGCTCTCCACATCCCTCATGACCTCAGCTGCTATGTTTCTCTCCTCTACTCACTTTTTTTATACTATACATGAATTCTACATGTATTGAAATACATGAATTGAAAATGGGGATCCAGTGCAAAGCTAATAAATCACAGATAGTTACAATAATCTTTCCCTGGGACAAAGTTCTATCCACATGATAGTCTTTAAGCCTTGAAATAGAAATTATGGGCAAATTATTTGTAACAATATTCAAAGTAAATTATAAATACCAGTGGGATGATTAATTCAAATTTGATATTGCTAAAATTCACTACATTAGTACTAAGGTATAATTTAATAAAACACAGATGCTTTTAAAAATTGAGTGGTCATAACAATACATAATTTGAGATTCAAATATGTTCAGATTTAAGTAAATACTTCATGAATGAAAATAAAATTCTACCAGCTAAAATATAGGAAAAGCTACTTAAAAAGCATTATTAAAAGGTGCAGAAAGGTACACATCAAAATTTACTTCAAGGCACTTTAGTTTCTCTGGAAAATTTAGAATTAACAGTCAAAGTAAATTGCTGAATTGAATCTTAATTTCAAAATACTCATTGCTGATATGGACATTCCTTTTTAACTGCTTCATTGCGTTCATAAAATGTGACCACAAAGAGACATTAAAACTTTTATTTCAGCAGTGTAAGCCAATGTCATTAATGTTAATCTATTAAAAATCTTTAACTCTTAACATTTTGTAAGTGACACAACATCTTACTCAAAGTAAAACATATCTCAGCTTTAACTTTCATTTGGTAGAAATAAGGTATGCTTCTAACCTGATAAAGTAAATACATTTGTCTTCTATCTACCTACCTAACCTACCTACCTACCTACCTACCTACCTACCTACCTACCTACCTATCCAACCATCCAACTAAACTAGGCATTTAGCCAAGGCCAAATATGGCTTTAAATTTTCTTTCAGGAATATTTTTTAAAATGTATATTTTTGATACTTACTACTCTTTCTGCTTTCTCTTTTTCATATTGATATATACGTTCTTTTAAGTGGTTACAGACATTATATATCTCCTCATTTTTCTCTTTTAGGAGATGATGTTGCTTTTTCCTCTCAAGAAAATTAATATTAATTGTTATCTTGCTTTTGTTATCAGCTTTCTTACGTGCACGAACTAATTGCTGTCGAAGCCACATAATTTTGCTTTCTAGTTGAAGTAATCTCTGCTCCAGAGACTCCTGCTGTTCAGTGTGTTTGTGCACGTTGTCTTGTTCATTTTTATACATGTATTCGGCTTTCTTTGTTTGACACTGTATTACACTTAGGTCTCTTTGTGCATGTTCTAAAACCAATGTATTTTCTCTTACAGCATCTCCTGCATAATTGGTCATTTTTAGGCTTTTGGATTTACTTTGAACTTCAGAAAGTGGTTGATGAAGCATATCATTGTTATATATTATATTATTCACATCCACGTTCATTTTTCCTTGCAAATGAGCATCTCCTGCAGCATGGAAAGCAAGTTCTTGTTTTTTTCTTGAAGCTGTACTTTGATCATGGTCTTGTATAGCAGAAGTCAGTCTAGGATGGTATGATTCAATTTCTGTCTTCAGTTTTTCTTTGTCTTGCTTTTCCTTCAGTTTAGAAGTGAGCATTGTGTTCTCCGCTGTCAGAACTTTAAGTTGCTCACTATATCCAGATGCCCTTTTTGTTAATGTTTTCTCTTTCTGTTTTAAGGTCATCTGAAGTTCAGCATTCTTTTCTTTTAAAATCTTAATGTCCTCTAAGTATTTATTTTTCTTCTCCTGGTGCAGATGTTTTAGTGTGTCTCTTTCCAGTTTTAGCATGGCAATTTCCTTTTTCAACATGCAATTTTCATGTAAGGGATCATTTTCATTTTCGTGAGTGTGAGAAACCTAAATAAAAGAAAATAAACTTTTAGCTGGCACCCCAAAATATTGCATATCATGGTTCCTCTGAAATTAGAGAATAACTTGTACATTTATACAATGAAAGGGTTTCCATAAATAGCTATCATTTGAAGAACCGTTGAATCAAAACTTCGCATGCTATAGAGTATAAATTCCCCAAAGTTCAAACATTTATTTGAAGACAATGAATTCATAATGTAAAACAGAAATGACAAGATAATTTTTAAGAGCCTCAGAATTGAAAAAAACTTTCCCTGAATTACAACAAACTCAAAAGCATAAAATAAAAAAGATTAAATCAATGTGCCTACTAAGAAAATTGGGTTTACTCTGATATCTAACCTATATAAGACCCCATACTAAGAGCATTAGTGCTGCATATATTTAGACAGAAAAAATTCTTGAAGCTCTTTCAGGTCCTTTTTCCTGAGAATGTTCTATAGATATTCTATCTTTAAAGAACTATAGTTAATTTTAAGAATTATATTTGTGAATGTTTGATAAGTTCAGATGTTGTAGGTACCAAGCACTTTTACATACACACATCAATGAACCCATTTAGTTATCACAATTCTGAAATGAAAAGATTAAAATATAAACAAGTTTTAGGATTTTCTCAAGGTCTTCTGAGTCTACATCCAATACTTCTCCACCAAATCACACTTAATTCTACTGGATAAAGATATAAATGTAAAAGAAGTCTTCTATTTCAAAACAGAAGTGGTAAAGAAGATAAAATTTAGAGAGCTCTACTTAGAAAACCATGAGCTTGTTTACTATAGCAATAACTTTCGTTTCCTCTTGATAATGTTTGAGTCAGTATTAAATGTTAACTAGAAAAAATACACTAGAGAGAGATCCAAGATGGCCGATTAACAACAGCTCAGGATTGTAGCTCCCAGTGAAAGCGCAGAGAGCGAGTGGACGCCGCACTTTCAGACGAATTTTTGTTGCCCACAGACTAGGAGATTCCCGGCGGAGGAGCCA
>CAUYLG010077769.1:0-37245 GCA_963573385.1 Cacajao melanocephalus
AAAAAAAAAAAAGGCAAAAATTAGCCAGGAGTGGTGGCAGGCGCCTATAGTCCCAGCTACTCGGGAAGCTGAGACGGAGAATCGCTTGAACCCAAAGAAGCGGAAATTGCAGTGAGCCGAGATCGTGCCACTGCACTCCAGCATGGCGACTAAGCGGGACTCTGTCTCAAAAAAAAAAAAAGAAAGTCTGGAGATACATTTACTGAAATGATACAAGATCAGCGGGGCCCAGGGCGCTGCTGCTCACAGAATAAGGTGACAGCGCCGCCTCGTGTCCCTTCCCAACCTACCCCAGGCGGACGCGGTCACGTGTGTTGGCCTCGAGACTGGAATACACCCGGGATCACATGCAGAGAGTAGAGAAAGGATCTCATGAGACTACCACGAGAGAAATTTAATTTTTTTTTTTGAGACGGAGTTTCGTTCTTATTACCCAGGCTGGACTGCAATGGCGCGATCTCAGCTCACCGCAACCTGCGCCCCCTGGGTTCAAGCAATTCTCCTGCCTCAGCCTCCCGAATAGCTGGGACTACAGGCGTGCTCCACCATGCCCAGCTAATTTTTGTATTTTTAGTAGAGACGGGGTTTCACCATGTTGACCAGGATGGTCTCCATCTCTTGACCTCGTGATCCACCCGCCTCCGCCTCCCAAAGTGCTGGGATTATAGGCGTGAGCCACCGCGCCTGGCCTGAGAAATTTAAATTTAAAAAAAAAGTGAGAGTGGAGAAAGAGAGAAGGATGGGAGGACATGTTGAAGAAAGGAACAGCCGGCGCTGTGGTTCGTACCCTATAAAACTAGCGTTTTCTATTTTCTCATAACGCAAAAAGAAAAAAAATTATTTTTAAAAAATTAATTAAAATAAAACTAGCGTTTTCGGGATGCGAGGCAGAAGGATCCTCTGATTCCAGGTTGCAGTGAACCACGATCGCACCACTGCACTCCAGCCTGGGTGACAGAACGATAACCTACTTTTATGTACTTTTCATATTTTCCGTAATTAAGCAAGTTTTACTTTATTTTAGGATAAAATATCTATTGTGAATTTTAAAAACATTTAAAATAAAATTTTAATTTAAAAGCCCAAATGTCCTTTTCCAACGTAGCCTGAAGGAAATTCCTGTTGCTGGCGCCTGTAGAAGGAGGAAAGGAACTCTTTCTCTACAATGCCTGACTTATCCTTGAGTTATAGGCATCGGCTGAGGGATAAAGGCAACACCGAGAATATCATCAACGTAGAGATTACTGATTGTCATATAAAATTAATCTCACTACACCTGCGAAATGGGATACATTGTCTCATTTTCACAGTTTGGGCATCTGAGTCCCTGAGATATGAACACCTGACATGGATTCCCCAAAAATGTAGGTCGTGAGACTTAAAGGGCACTCGGTCTCCTGTGAAGCCCCCTGTGCATGCATCACACCCACAGAGGCTCCACCACAACAACAGGAAGAGCACCCAGGGTCAGAGCCCAGGTGAATTCACATTCAGGGACCATCCACATCCAGGGCGTGCAGAGGAGGGGCTGAGGTGAAAGCCCAGCCCCTGCCTAGGCTGTGGGTGACAGGTGGGCGGGACAGTCAGCCAATGAGCACAGGTCCCAGTGCTCCTGGGGTTATCATCCTTGCTCATCCCCTGAAGACCTGAGCCCTGCACATATCAAAACTGTACATTCCTTGTGGAGCAGTCTTCTCTTTTGAAAGTAAACACTACTTTTCTAATCTTAAAGCCAGCCATTGTCACTCCTAGTGACACCTCCATTGGACAAGCTCCTAACTCCCACTGAAATTGGCCTCAGAGTTGCAGCTGAGCATTGGGAGGCAAGACAGGAAGTCACTGTGGGCTCTGCACCTGGCTGATGTGGAAAGTGGTCCTGAAAGGTAGTGTGTGACTAGGTGGGCTCTGGAGGGCCGGGATGTGCCTGGTGAGAGGAGAACAAGACAGACAGGAAGGTTTCAAAAGCAAACTTCAGGTGGCCCTGTGCCCAGCACCAGGATTTAGAAAATCTTCTCCCAGCCACTTTTGGCCTGTTTCATTCTGCTTTCCTGTCTATCAGGCCATTGAAGGCAGTCCCTTCATTGAGTAATATTTCTCAACTATCTACCATGTGCCAGGCATTGTGTTTAAGGAGCTGGGGCTGGGGTAAGAGGAAACAAACCTTCCTTGCTCTCAAGGTTGTCCCAGTCTTGCTCAGGCAGAGATCAGTAAGGAAATGATAACACTAATGGTTGGCAGGACATGTACACATGCTTTGCAAACTCACAAGCAGACCATCTTCTATCAAGTAGGAGTCACATTCATAAAAGAGACAATGTTCAAGCTATGTTTTGAGGTATAAGTAAGAGCCCAACAGGCACCTGGGACAAGAGAGCATTGCTCAGAATCCAGGACGTGAATTTCTTTCCCTGGGCCAGACCAAGAATCAGACTAAGCTGATTGAGGAGCCAGATGCTTCCTGGCAAGAAAGGGTGTCCCACATCTGACTATTCCAAAATCACAGCTACTCAATATTGAGACTTAAGACAGAGAAAGAGAAAGAGAGAGAGAGAGGACTGATTTGAAAAGCAGAATTCTCCAGGGGTGGGGGGGAGGTTAAAATGCAGTTTCTGATACAATATATGTGGGCAGGGCCAGAAAATTGCATTTCTAACAAGTTTCCAGGTGATACCAATGCTGTTTGTCTACAAACAGGACTACAATTTGAGAACCACTGCCCTAAAGCAATCTGATTTGATCTCTAATATCGGAAGAGGACTGGGAGAGTGCTATGAGGCAGAGGTGTAGGATAAACAAGACCATGCCTGGCCCATCCTGGAGAACTCAGAAGCCCAAGGCTACAGCGTTTGAATTCCATGGGAGTCCAGAGAATGGCAGACACCCAGGAAGAAACTGCATGTGGTTCAGAGGGTAATACATGGTCTCTGCTTCACACAGCACCTGGGGTTCCTGCCACTCCACAGTCTGGCCCCAACACCCTCAGTCCTTCCCACCCCTTCTCAAAGCTTTGACCCACAGGCCTTGCTCTATTGCTCCCAGCTGTTTGGTGCTGGGATATGACCCTAGGAGCTCCTAGTGTACCTTCTGATCCAAATACAGGGTGACCTAGTATGACAACTACAAGCACACTCATAGGGATAATAGAATGGGCCAAGAATGAGAACCTTTGGTGGTGCATGCCGATAATCCCAGCTACTTGGAAGGCTGAGGTGGAAGGATCTCTTGAGCCGGGGAGGTGGAGGTTACAGTGAGCCGAGATCAGGCCACCAACACTCCAGCCTGGACGAAAGAGTGAGACTCTGTCTCAAAAATAAAAAAAGAGCTCAGATGTAGTGATTCACACCTGTAATCCCAGCACTTTGGGAGACGGAGGCAGGTGGATCACTTGAGACCAGGAGTTCCAGACCACCTTGGCCAACATGGCAAAACCCCATCTCTACAAAAAATACAAAAATATGCACCTGTAGTCCCTGCTGCTCCAGAGGCTGAAGCAGGGAATCGCTTGAACCAGGGAGGCGGAGGTTGCAGTGAGCCAAGATCGTGCCAATGCATTCCAGCCTGGGTGACAGAGCAAGACTCTGTCTCAAAAACAAATGAGAATCTTGAAAAGTTGGAAATGGCTTCAATTACGTATCCTCCAGAATTACCAGTGTTTTTTCTAAATACCACATCCTTGACCCCATATGGACACCAGAGGGCGACCTGAACTCACTGAAGCCTCAATTGTTGCAATAGGCCATTAGAATCCCTTGTAAAGGCCGGGCACAGTGGCTCACGCCTGTAATCCCAGCATTTAGGAGGCCGAGGCGGGAGGATCATCTGAGGTCGGGAGTTCGAGAACAACCTGGCCAACATGGTGAAACCCCATCTTTACTAAAAACCTGTAATATCAGCTACTAGGGAGGCTGAGGTAGGAGAATCACTTGAAACCAGGAGGCAGAGGCTGCAGTGAGCTGAGAGCACACCATTGAACGCCAGCCTGGGCAACAAGTGCTAAACTTCATCTCAAAAATATAAAAAGAATCCCTTGTAAAGATTGGACTTTGGGTACAGTGGCTCACGCCTGTAATGCCAGCATTTTGGGAGGCCGAGGGTGGGCCACGGTGGCTCACTTGAGGTCAGGAGTTCAAGACTAGCTTGGTCAACATGGTGCAACCCTGTCTCTACTAAAAATACAAAAATTAGCCAGGTGTGATGGCATGCACCTGAAGTTGGGCATGGTGGTGCACACCTGTAGTCCCAGCTACCTAGGAGGCTGAGTCAGGAGAATCACTTGAGCTCTTAAGGCAGAGGTTTCAGTTAGTCGAGATCATACCACTGCACTCCAGTCTGGGCAACAGAACAAGATTCCATCTCAAAAAAAAAAAAAAAGAAGGAGTGATAAAACTTTTAGACAATATTTTTTTCTCTTAATGAAGGTAAGAGAAATCTATCAAGGTGAGTTATTTTTCCTTGAGTTTTCACTATGAGTTTTTTGGGTTTTTTTTTCTCCTTGGAATTATCTTTCATTTTATGTTTTCATTTTGTTCAAAATTCAAAAGGCAAAAAGTCTCTGTCTTGGCCAGGGCGGTGGCTCATGCCTATAATCCCAGCACTTTGGGAGTCCAAGGTGGACGGATCACCAGGTCAAGAGATTGAGACCAGCCTGGCCAACACAGTGAAACCCCATCACTACTAAAAATACAAAAATTAGCTGGACGTGATGGCTCTCGCCTGTAATCCCAGCTACTTGGGAGGCTGAGGCAGGAAAATTTCTTGAACTCAGGAGGTGGAGGTTGCAGTGAGCTGAGATCATGCCTTTGCACTCCAGTCTGGGCAACAAGAGCAAGACTCAGTCTCAATAAACAAATAAATAAAAAGAGACATTTGGCCGTGCTTGGTGGCTCACGCCTCTAATTCCGGCACTTTGGGAGGCCAAGGCGGGCAGATCACCTGAGGTCAGGAGTTCAAGACTACCCTGGGCAACATGGTGAAACCCCATCTCTACTAAAAATACAAAAAATTAGCCGGACATGGTGGCAGGAGCCTGTAATCCCAGCTACTTAGGGGGCTGAGACAGGAGAATCACTTGAACCTAGGAGACGGAGGTTGTAGTGAGCCAAGGCCGCACCATCCATTGCACTCCAGCCTGGGTGACAGAATGAGAATCCATAAAAAAAAAAAAAGTAGATTTTTTATGCATATGCAAGCAAATATAAATGTGTGTGTGTGTGTGTATGTGTGTATATATATATATATATATATGTAATTTCCCTCTTTTCACATACATTTTAGCAAACTACATATCCTTTCCTGCATCTTGCTTTCTTTTTTCTTTTTGAGACAAGGTTTCACTCTGTCACCCAGGCTGTAGTACCCTGGTACGATCACAGCTCACTGCAGGCTTGAACTGTTGGGCTTAAGGAATCCTCCTACCTTGGCCTCCCCACTAGCTGGGACCACAAGTGTGAGCGGCTTTTTTTTTTTTTTTTTGAGACAGAGTTTCATTCTTGTCACCCAGGCTGGAGTGCAATGGTGTGATCTTGGCTCACTGCAACCTCTGCCTTCAGGATTCAAGTGATTCTCCTGCCTCAGCTCCCCCATCTCTGCTAAAAATACAAAAATTAGTTGGGCATGGTGGTGCACACCTGTAGTCCCCGCTACTCAGAAGGCTGAGGCAGGAGAATCGCTTTTACCCTGGAAGAGGAGGTTGCAGTGACCTGAGATCTCACCAGTGCCCTCCAGCCTGGGCGACAGAGTGAGACTCCGTCTCAAAAAAAAAAAAAAAAGCTGGGCACACTGGCTCACACCCGTAATCCCAGCACCTGAGGTCGGGAGTTCAAGACCAGCCTGACCAACATGGAGAAACCGCATTTCTACTAAAAATACAAAAAATTAGCCGGGCGTGGTGGCACATGCCTATAATCCCAGCTACTTGGGAGCCTGAGGCAGGACAATCGCTTGAACCTGGGAGGAGGTTGCAGTGAGAGCGGAGATTGAGCCATTGCACTCCAGCCTGGGCAACAAAAGAGAAACTGTCAAAAAAAAAAAAATGGTGCAATAACATGGATGGATCACACAGATATTATGCCAAATACAAAAAGCCAAACACAAAGGAGGCCATACCCTATGCATGCATTTATAGGAAGTTTTTAAACCAGCAAAACTTCTCCATAGTGATAGTCATCAGATCCATGGCTACACAGGGGTAGGGCAGAATCGAAGAGGGCAAAGGGAACTTTCTATATCTTGAGAGGGGTGTGAGTGACATGGCTGTATTTGTCAAAATTCATTGATAGATTTGCTAAAGATGTGATTATTTTACTATATGTAAATAGTGCAACTTTAAAATAAAATTTTAATAAATTTGATAAATGTTTAAAATAAAAATATTTTCACAGGGGTGGTGGCTCACGCCAGTAATCTCAGCACTTTGGGAGGCCGAGGTGGGCAGATCACTTGAGGTCAGAAGTTTGAGACCAGCCTGGCAAACATGGTGAAACCCTATCTCTACAAAAAAATACAAAAATCACCCAGGTGTGATGATGAGTGCCTGTAGTCCCTGCTACTCAGGAGGCTGAGACAAGAGAATGGCTTGACCCTTCGAGGTGGAGGTTGCAGTAAGCCAAGATGGCATCACTGCACTCCAGCCTGGGCAACAGAGAGAGACTCCATCTCAAAAAAATAAAATAGGGTGGGGGACAAGGGGAAGGAGAGGATTAGCTCAAATACCTAATGCGTTCGGGGCTTAAAACCTAGATGACACGTTGATAGGTGCAGCAAACCACCATGGCATATGTATACCTGTGTAACAAACGTACACATTCTGCACATGTATTCCAGAACTTAAAGTTAAAACAAAGAAAAAATAAATAAAATATTTTCATGTTAATAAAAAATAAAATAATTGGGCCAGGTGCAGTGGCTCACACCTGTAATCTCAGCCCTTTAGGAGGCCGAGGTGGGAGGATCACCTGAGGTCAGGAGTTCAAAACCAGCCTGGCCAACATGGTGCAACCTCATCTCTACTAAAAATACAAAAATAATGGCCAGGCACGGTGGCTCATGCCTGTAATCCCAGCACTTTGGGAGGCCAAGGTGGGCGGATCACGAGGAGATCAAGACTATCCTGGCTAACACGGAAACCCTGTCTCTACTAAAAATACAAAAAATTAGCCAGACGTGGTGGCACACACCTATAGTCCCAGCTATAATGGAGGCTGAGGCAGAAGAATCACTTGAATTTAGGAGGTAAAGGATGCAGTGAGTCCAGATCGCACCACTGCAGTCAAGCCTGGCAACAGACACTCTGTCTTAGGAAAAAAAGAGAGAGAGATAATTAGGGGCAAAGTAATATATGAACACATCTGTCACAACACTGTAAAGGCAAAAATGAAACAAGCAAAAATTCATTAATAAGGGGCTGGTTAAATAAATTAGAATACAATGGGTTTCTCAATTTATGTACTTTTTCTTTTCTTTCCTTTTTTTTTTTTAAAGACTAAGTTTTTGCTCTTGTTGCCCAGGCTGGAGTGCAATGGCAAAATCTCGGCTCACTGCAACCTCCGCCTCCCAGGTTCAAGCAATTCTCCTGCCTCGGCCTCCCAAGTAGCTGGGATTACAGGCATGTGCCACCATGCCTGGCTAATTTTGTATTTTTAGTAGAGACGGGGTTTCTTCATGTTGGTCAGGCTGGTCTCAAACTCCCAACCTCAGGTGATTCACCTGCCTCGGCCTCCCAAAGTGCCATGATTACAAGCGTGAGTCGCTGCACCTGGCCTACCTTCTTTCCTTTTTTTTTAATAAAGACAGGGCCTCACTCTCTTGTCCAGACTGAAGTGCAGTGGCACAATCACAGCTCACTGCAGTCTCTAACTCCTGGGCTCAAGAGATCCTCCAGTCTCAGCCTGTGAAAGTGCTGGGATTACAGACCTGAGCCACCATATACAACCCTACTTTTCTTAGAATGTATCCTTGTATTGTTGCGTATCTTGATAAACAGTTATCCATATCCAGTTGGCTACAGACTCTGTGGAGGTAGGTACCACCCCATGTTTTGATAGCCTAAAAGTCAAATATTCTGCCCTGTTATTCTGAAAACAGTACGAATCATTTTTCTTCCTTTTTTTTTTTTTTTGAGACGGAGTCTTGCTCTGTCGCCCAGGCTGTAGTGCAGTGGCTCGATCTCGACTCGCTGCAACCTCTGCCTCCTGGGTTCAGGCGATTCTCCTGCCCCAGCCTCCCTAGTAGGTTGGACTACAGGCGCACACCACTACACCCAGCTAATTTTTGTCTTTTTAGTAGAGTCGGGGTTTTACCATGTTGGCCAGGATGGTCTGGATCTCCTGAGCTCGTGATCTGCCCTCAGCCTCCCAAAATGCTGGGATTACACGGGATTACAGACGTGAGCCACCGTACCCGACCTCTTTTTTTTTCCTTTTCTTTTTTTGGGGGGTGGAGGGTGGGGGGATACAGTCTTCCCTGTTGCCAAGGCTGGAGTGCAATGGCGCGATCTCGGCCCACTGCAATCTCCACCTCCCGGATTCAAGTGATTCTCTTGCCTCAGCCTCCCGAGTAGCTGGGATTACAGGCACGCGCCACCATGCCCAGATAATTTTTGTATTTTTAGTAGAGACGGGGTTTCACCAGGTCGGACAGGCTGGTCTCCAACTCCTGACCTCAGGTGATCCGCCCACCTCGGCATCCCGAAGTGCTGGGATTACCGAGCCTGGCCAAACCCCAAATTCTTTTTTGTTTTCCCCCAAGACGGAGTCTCACTCTGTCTCCCAGGCTGGAGTGCAGTGGCAAGGTCTCGGCTGACCGCAACCTCCGCCTCCCAGGTTCAAGCGATTCTCCTGCCTCATCCTCCAAAGTAGCTGGGATTACAGTCTCCTGCCACCATGCCTGGCTAAGTTTTGTATTTTTAGTAGCGATGGGGTTTCACCATGTTGACCAGGCTGGTCTTGAGCTCCTAACCTTAAGTAATCAATTCCGCCCACCCTCGGGCCTCCGAAAGTGCTAGCATTACAGGCGTCAGTCAGCACGCTGGGCCCCCAAGGCCAAATTCTAAGTATAGGTGAGCCAAATCACCCCCTCCCCTTGCAAAGGAGAGACTCCTGTCTCGGACTAGGCTTAACCCAATGGAGGTCAAGGAAAAGGGAAAGTCCCGCCTCCGTAGCAGCTTCGGCCCAATGGGAGCCTCCCTATACGCGCGGCTTGGAGCAGGGCAGGGCTACGCCGGATGGGAGCTCGGCCTGTGATGTCTGCGGGACTGGTTGCTGCGGAGCTGCAGCTGAGCGAGAAGCACTACCCCCGGTGGCCCGCCCTCTTGCACACCCTCGTCCTACTGCTGTGCTTGCTGGAAACGGCTCGTTCCGGAAGTCAGGCCAGTGAGTGCAGGGCTCTGCTCCGCCCTCCATAACTGCTACGTGTGCCCCTCCCCCACGACGCCTGACCCCCGTCCCCCGGCCCCACCCCCTACCCCCGCCTTTCAGCGAGAATGCTGCCCTCGAGGGAAACTGAGGCCGGGTGCCACCACCACCACTGTAGGCCTGACGATGCCTCACGTGGCTGCTGAGTCTTATGGGGACTTAATTATGTAGCACCTCTCCCCTTCCTCTGAGCCATAACTTTCCCCAAACTGTGGCCTTTATCAGGCCCCTTGGGAGCGCTTTCTGGAGCCCAGGGAGGTCTGGGGCGATGGAGTTTGTGAGATAAGGTCAGGAGTAGGGGGTAGGGCTTCCTCTGAAACTGGTTGCCTCTGGTAAGCAATTCTCCCATGTCTCCCACTTAAGCTTAAACTTGGCCAGTAATCCCAGGATTTTGGAAGGCCAAGGTGGGTGGATTGCTTGAGCTCAGGAGTTTGAGACCAGCTTGGGCAACATGGTGAAAACCTGTCAATACGGAAAATACAAAAAAAAATTAGCCAGGCTTGGTGGTGCATGCCTGTAGTCCCAGTTACTCTGGAGACTGAGGTGGATCGCTTGAGCCCGTGAGGCAGAGGTTGCAGTGGCCTCATGATTGTACCACTGCCCTCCAACGTGGGTGACACAGTGACACCATGTCTCACAAAAAAAAAAAAAAAAAAAAAAAAAAAAAAGCTGGGCGTGGTGGTTCACACCTGTAATCCCAGCACTTTGGGAGGCTGAGGCGGCCAGATCACCTGAGATTGGGAGTTCAAGACCAGCCTGACCAACATGGAGAAACCCCGTCTCTACTAAAAATACAAAATTAGCCAGGCGTGGTGGCGCATGCCTGTAATCCCAGCTACTTGGGAACCTGAGGCAGGAGAATCGCTTGAACCCTGGAGGCGGAGGTTATGGTCAGCCAAGATCATGCCATTGTACTCCAGCCTGGGCAACAGGAGTGAAACTCAGTCTCAAAAACAAAAAAAAGAAAGAAAAAGAACCAATGATAGCTCTGTGTGTGTGTGTGCGTGTGTGTGTGTGTCTGTGTGTATTTAGAGACGGAGTCTCTGTTGCCCAGGCTGAAGTGCAATGGCACAATCTTGGCTCACTACAACATCCCCCTCCCAGGTTCAAGTGATTCTCCTGTCTCAACCTCCTGAGTAGCTGGGATTACAGGCGTGCACTACCACGCCCAACTAATTTTTGTATCTTTTAGTAGAGGTGGGGTTTCCCCTTATCGCTATTTTTTGTTTTTTGGTTTTTTTTAGCTGCTTTTATCTCCCGACTTATTGCTGTTTTTAACTGCGCCCAGCTGTTAAAAATACATTTTAACATAACTACCAGCTGTGTTTTTTGGTATGACCACTAATCCTCTGAGACTGGTGTGATTTTCTCACGTGTGAGGAATGTGAGGCTCAGAGTTAAAACCTTGTCCAAGGTAGTATTTCTCAAAAGAATCATCTGAGGTGATTGTTAAAAATACAGATTCGTGCCGGGCGCGGTGGCGCGTGCCTGTAGTCCCAGCTACTCGGGAGGCTGAGGTGGGAGGATCGCTTGAGCCCAGTTCTGGGCTGTAGTGCGCTGTGCCGATCGGGTGTCCGCACTAAGTTCGGCATCAATATGGTGACCTCCCGGGAGCGGGGGACCACCAGGTTGCTTAAGGAGGGGTGAACCGGCCCAGGTCAGAAACGGAGCAGGTCAAAACTCCCGTGCTGATCAGTAGTGGGATCGCGCCTGTGAATAGCCACTGCACTCCAGCCTGGGCAACATAGCGAGACCCCGTCTCTATTTTAAAAAAATAATAAAAGAAAAAAAAATCCAGATTCGTGGTTGGGCACGGTGGCTCACGCCTGTAATCCCAGCACTTTGGGAGGCCGAGGTGGGTGGATCACCTGAGGTCGGGAGTCCGAGACCAACCTGACCAACATAGAGAAACCCCATCTCTAGTAAAAACACAAAATTAGCCTGGCATGGTGTTGCACTCATGTAATCCCAGAGGCAAGAGAATCACTTGAACCCAGGAGGCTGAGGTTGTGGTGAGATGATATTATGCCATTGAACTCCAGCCTGGGCAACAAGAGTGAAACACCATCTAAAAAAAACAAATAAACAGATTCTTGGCTGGGCGTGGTGGCTCAGGCCTGTAATCCTAGCACTTTGGGAGGCCAAGGCTAGCGGATCACTTGAGGTCAGGATTTTGAAACCAGTGGTGGCCAACGTGGTGAAACCTCACCCCTACTAAAAATACAAAAAAAAAAATTATCCGGGGGCAGCGGTGGAGGTTGCAGTGACACGTTATGGCACCACTGCACTCCAGCCTGGGCAACATAGCAATACCCCGTCTCTAATAAAACAAAACAATAAAAATAGGCTGGGTGTGGTGGCTCATGCCTGTTAATCCTGTAATCCCATCACTGTGGAAGACCAAGGTGGGCGGATCACAAGGTCAGGAGCCTGGCCAATATGGTGAAACCATGTGTCTACTAAAAGTGCAAAAAAATTAGCTGGGCGTGGTGGCTAGCCTTTTTTTTTTTTTAGATCGTGCCACTGCTGTAATGCAGTGGCACTATCTCAGCTCACTGCAACCTCCGCCTCCTGGGTTCAAAAGATTCTCCTGCCTCAGCCTCCCAACCGAGTAGCTGGGACTATAGGCACCCTCCACCACACTCAGCTAATTTATGTATGTGTGTGTATATGTGGTGTGTGTGTGTGTGTGTATGTGTGTATATACATATATATATATATATTTTTTTTTTTTTTTTTTGAGACAAAGTCTTGCTCTATCGCCGAGGTTGTAGTGCAGTGGTGCGATCTTGGCTCACTGGGAGTAGCTGGGTAGCTGGGATTTCTTTGAAATCTCATGTGTGTCTTGCACTTAGCACATTTGAATTCGGACTAGCCACATTTCACATGCTCAGTTGCTACATGTGGCTAATGGCTACCATATAGAACAGCACAGACCTACTGCACAGCTTAACTGAGGGATCTTAGCAACAAATACTCATCTTACATCACATGTGTCTCAAGAATATTATTATTATTATTTTAAGATGGAGTCTCTATTGCCCAGGCTGGAGTGCAGTGGCATGTTCAGCTCACTGCAACCTCTGCCTCCCAGGTTCAAGCAATTCTCCTGCCTCAGCCTTCCAAGTAGCTGGGATTACAGGCATGTGCCACCACGCCCAGCTAATTTCTTGTATTTTTAGTAGAGATGGGGTTTCACCCTGTTAAGCCAGGATGGTCTGGATCTCTTGACCTCATGATCCCCCTGCCTCAGCTCCCCAAAGTGCTAGGATTACAGACATGAGCCACCGCGTCCAGCCAAAAAATACATATTCTTGAGCTAGGTACGGTAGAATGTCCCTGTAGTTCCAGCTACTAAGGAGGCTAAGGTGGGAAGAATACTTGATCCCAGGAGTCCCAGGCTGCAGTGAGCTATGATCATGCCTCTGCATTCTGGCCTGGAAAACATAGCAAGACCACATATTTTTTTAGAGATGGGGTTTTACCATGTTGGCCAGGATGTTGTCCATCTCCTGACCTCGTGTTCTGCCCGCCTCAGCTTCCCAGAGCGCTGAGATTACGCCACTCTGGCTTTTTTTTTTTTTTGAGACAGTGTCTCTCTGTCGCCAGGTGCCAGGCTGGAGTACAGTGGCGTGATCTCGGCTCGCTGCAACCTCCGCCTCCCAGGTTCAAGCAATTCTCCTGCCTCAGCCTCCCAGGTAGCTGGGACTACAGGCGCATGCCACCACACGCAGCTAATTTTTTTTCTTTTTAAGAGACACGGTTTCACTATGTTGGTCAGGCTGGTCTTGAACTGCTGACTTCAGGTGATCCGCCCGCCTCGGCCTCCCAAAGTGCTGGGATTACAGGCGTGAGCCACTGTGCCCGGCCCCTCCCCCCCCCCCGCTAATTTTTTTTTGTATTTTTAGTAGACGGGGTTTCACCATGTTGGCCAGGATGGTCTGGATCTCTTGACCTTGTGATCCGCCCACCTCAGCCTCCCAAAGTGCTGGGATTACAGATTTGAGCCACCACGCCCAGCCCATCTTTTTTTTATTTTATTTTATTTTATTTTATTTTTTATTTTTATAGACGGGGTTTCGCCATGTTGGTCAGGCTGGTCTTGAACTCCTGACCTTAGGTGATCCGCCCGTCTTGGCCTCCAAAGTGCTTAGATTACAGGCATGAGGCACCACACCCAGACTCTTTTTTTTTTTTTGTAAATGGAGTTTCACTTTTGCCCAGGTGGAGTCACTGCAACCTCTGCCTCCTGGGTTGCAACCTCTGCCTCCCCAGTTCAAGTGATTCTCCTGCCTCAGCTTCCGGAGCAACAGGGATTACAAGCGCCCACTACCACACCCAGCTAATTTTTTTATTTTGTTGGGATGGCGTCTTGTTCTGTCGCCCAGGCTGGAGTCCAGTGGTGTGATCTCGGCTCACTGCAACCTCCGCCTTCTGGGTTGAAGCCATTCTCCTGCCTCAGGCTCCCGAGTAGCTGGAATTACAGGCATGCACCACCATGCCTAGCTAATTTTTGTATTCTTAGCAGAGATGGAGTTTCACCATGTTGGCCAGGCTGGTCTCAAACACTTTACCTCATGATCCACCCGCCTCTGCTTCCGGCTTCCCAAAGTGCTGAGATTACAGGTGTGAGCCACCGAGCCCAGCCCTAATTTTTGAATTTTTATTAGAGACAGAGTTTTACCATGTTAGCCAGGCTGCTCTTGAACTCCTGACCTCAGGTCATCCACCCGCCTGGGCCTCCCAGGGTGCTAGGATTACACAGGCGTGAACCACCGTGCCTGGCATAATTTTTGCATTTTTAGTAGAGATGGGGTTTCACCATGTTGGCCAGACTGCTCTCAAACTCCTGACGTCAAGTGATCCACTCACCTCGACCTCCAAAAGTGCTGAAATTACAGGCATGAGCCACCGTGCCTGACCAAGGATCCCATTTTTATAAAACAAAAAATAGGCTGGGCACACTGTCTCACCCTTGTAATCCTAATACTTTGAGAGGCTGAAGTGGGTAGATCGCCTGAGCCCAGGAGTTTGAGACCAGCCTTGACAACATGACAAAACCCCATCTCTACAAAAAATATGAAACTTAGCCAGGTATGGTGGCACACATCTGCAGTCTCAGCTACTCAGGAGCAGAGGTGGGAGGATCGCTTGAGACCAGGAAGTGGAGGTTACAGTGATCCAAGATCTTGCTGCTACACTCTAGCCTGGGTGATAAAGCCAGACCCTGTCTCAAAAAAATAAAAATAGGCCAGGCATGGTGGCTCACCCTCTCCCGTGTGTTGACCTACCCCAGCACTTGCCTCCTGATTTTCAGAATTGAGCATTTAAATTTGGTTCATGAGCTTTTTTGTTCCACGACCTCTCACATAGCTTCATGCTATTGTACCAGGAGAGTACATGACATCAGGTAGTTGCCCACACCTCAACCCAGTTCTGGCTTGAGTAAGCAGGCAAGTGAGAGGATGATGCCACCCACCAGAAGTACAGGATGAGAAGCAGGTTGTTCCATGGCCAGGGCCAAGAGGAAGTGCTCAGTTTGGGATGTGTCAGGTTTGAGGCCATATGGAACCTTAGGTCCAGATGGCCATCAGGTAGTTGGATATACCAATGTGAAGAGCAGAGATGTAGAGGTATGGGAGTCATTACTATTTAAAACAATGAGATGAGGCCTAGATGAGGCCCTGCAGGGAAACAGGAGGTGCTCTTGCATTGTTGAGTCTGTACTCCCCTTACCCACTCCTTTGGTGCCCTCAACAACAGTCACACAGCCTCACCACACGGGCACCTTGTCTAGTATCTCCTAGGCAAGACTCTTGTTGGAGAATAACCCTTTCCCATCATTCTCTTTTCCTCAGCAACCCACTCTCTGCGCTACGCCTTCATTGCTCTTTCCCAGCCCAGCCCTGGGCAAACCCCTTATGAAGCCTCAGGCTACCTGGATGACCAGCCTTTCTTATGGTGCTGCAAGGAGGGCAGATGGGCAGAGCCCCGCACATCCTGGGCTCAGGCCAGGGACCCAAGAGCCTGGGAAAAGCTGGTTCTCAGACTGAAGGCCAGAGCCCAGCACCTTGTCACCATCCTGAGGAGCATCATGGCACACAACAACCAGAGCGAAGGTGGGCTTGGGGGCTCAGGAGGAGGCAGGAAAGAGAGAAGAGCTCAGTATAGGCCTGAAGATGTGCAGCTGCATTCGTAATTGTTCAGCTAAGATGCATTCAGCTCTGCACAGGGCACTGTGCTAGGCACTCTGGATACCACCCTGCTTCACTGACATCCTGATGCTATCTCCTCCTGCCTGGGGGAACATCCCTGACTCAAACCTTGTTTTATGTACCCAGTGGTACCAAAAGGACTGGGTCTTAGGTATTAGCAAGGGTAGGACAGAAGTATAAGACTCTCACCCTTTCCCCCAGTCAAGGAATAGGTCTCTAAGGTATAAGCAACTGTCAAACTCCCAAGCCTTCTCTTCAGGTGAAAAAAATTTTTTTTTTTTAATTTCTGAGACAGAGTTTTGCTCTTGTTTCCCAGGCTGGAGTGCAGTGGTGTGATCTTGGTTCACTACAACCTCTGCCCACTGCAACCTCCACCTCCCAGGTTCAAGCGATTCGCCTGCCTCAGCCTCCCCAGTAGCTGGGATCACAGGCACCCACCACGATGCCAGGGTAATTTTTAGGTTTTTAGTAGAGATGGGGTTTCACCATGTTGGCCAGGCTGATCTCAAACTCCTGACCTGATGATCCCCCCGCCTCAGCCTCCCAAAGTGCTGAGATTACAGGCATGAGCCACCACGCCCAGCCAGGTGAAAAAATCTTACCCAATTTTCTCAAATCCAGGAAATGGGAAAAACTGGCCTTTTCGTGACATTCACCTGCTGCCACCACCAGTAGTTAATAAGAACCCTGGTGACCTGAGCAAAATATATTTCTAACCAATATAATTTTCTTTTCATCTAGCAAACATTTGATCCTAATAAGTGCTGTTTATTTTGCTGTTACCAATAACATATCTTATAATAGCAGCTACTTTTTTTTTTTCTTGAGATGGAGTTTCACTCTGTTGCCAGGTTGGAGTGCAATGGCATGATCTTGGCTCACTGCAACCTCTGCCTCCCAGGTTAAAGCAATTCTCCTGCCTCAGCCTCCCGAGTAGCTGGGACTACAGCCATGTGCCACCATGCCCAGCTAATTTTTATATTTTCAGTAGAGACAGGGTTTCACCATGTTGGCCAGGATTGTCTTGATCTCTTGACCTCGTGATCCACCTGCCTTGGCCTCCCAAAGTGCTGGGATTACAGGCATGAGCCACTGTGCCCAGCCCTTGAATTCTTATTGGTAGGTCCTACATTAACGCTGGCAACGATTATCTCATGTAATCTTTACTCATGGACTAGAGACTATGATTATCTCCAGTTGCCAGATGAGGAAAGAAAGCAAGGCTTGGAGAGGTTCAGTTACATTTGCCGTGGGCATCTAGCTTGTGGCTGGCATTTAGATCAGGGATTTAAACACAGTGCTGTCTGTGCTGGGCCTTCAGGAGGGTGGGTGCGTGTATATGGAAGGAGGAACTGTGGCTGAACAGTGCATGCTGGGCACGTGGGAGAGAGCCGTTTGCTGCAGGGGAGGGAGGGTGGGTGCAGCCTGACTTTGGTGGGGATGTACCTGACAGAGAAGATATGTCTTAGAGAATGAGTGAGGGTTTATCAGTTGGAGAAGGGAATTTCAGGCATTTTGGGAGGAGGTAGTGGAGGTGGAGAGAGCTACTGTTTTACCCTCTTGTAACTTTGGAGTTCTGGGATTTTGGCTTTTCAGAGTCACACACCCTCCAGACCATGGTGGTCTGTGGGTTGTTGGGGAACCGGAGCAGCTGGGGACACTGGCAGTACAACTATGATGGCCAGGACTTCCTTCTTAGCACACTTGAGTCTTTCAACGCCAGCAAAAGCCAACCAGAACCAAGCGGAGCTGCAGAAAGGGAGAAGGGAAGGGAGCAATCCTTCCTGACCCAGAGCTGCATCTACCCTCTCCGGAAATACCTGGAAGCTGGGGTGGGACCATGGCCCACCATAGGTGTCATAGGTGCGGACTGGTCAGCGTGGGGAAGGTGGAGGAGCTGAGGGCACTGTGGGAGGGACAGAGTTCAGGCCCCTCAGCCAGCCTTCAAAACTCCATTTCAATACCAATGTCCTAAATGAATGCAGTTCTGTCGCTGACCATCCAAGCCACTGCACTTTCCATCTCTCTCACATGCTTGGTCAGCCCTTTTTCCACTTGGTGTTCAAGTTCTGACCCAGGGCTGAGCACCCAAGGGCTCTCAGGGTGGGGCATCACCTACAGTCACCATGGAACACAGTGGAATGGTGCCGAATGGTGGCCCCGACCCTGGTGTGGAGGATGTACAATAGCTTGATAAGACCAGAGGCAGCCAGTTTGTCTAGGAGGTCTTGAGGTCTCCTTTGCCACTTTTCCCTGTCCCACCAATCCCCTTGGTGCATGGGACTCTCTGCAAAGCCCTTGGAGAGGAGCCCATCCCAACATGCTAGGCCCTTGACTTCTATCTTCCAGTGTCCAGCTAACTTAGCAGAGGGATGGGCCGTCCCAGCCCCTGAGTCCCTGGGGCCCTAAGACACTTGCCCCTGGGGGTATGGTGCTGCTCAGAGCCAGCAGTCTACTGTGATCCCTTTGATATGAGCACAGGCTCTCCTGTCTGGTGAAATACCAGGCTGGTGCTGAGTCTCTGTGTAACCTCAGATGAGCAGCTGGGGTTCAGAGGCATGCAGCAAAGGTAGGGAACGCAGCTGGTCTGACAGAGACCCACATACCCTCTTGCCTTTCAGAGCCTCCCCACACAAAACACCCCCCAGTCTGGATCTTCTGTGGGCTCCTGGCTTCTGCAGTGGTTGCTGTGGGAGCTGCCAGTGCCTTCCTCTGGAAGAAGTGGAGAAAGGGCAGGACAGCAGGTATGCTCTGTATGTTAGAGCTGGAAGCAACCTTAAACATCATTGGACATCTCTCTGGGGGACTGAGGTTGAGAAAAGAAATTTCAAGAAGAGCAGCCTAGGGAATATGAAAAGAGAAGGGAGTGGATTAGCGGTCCTGTTTCGTCTCTAGCTGACCTGGGTTGCCTCCTCCCAATATACACACACATTCTCTCCATCTCTCTCTCTCTCCGTCTCCTTCCTCCCCCATCTTACCCATGAGAAGTTTTGCCTCCTGAAATAGTTTCTTTTTTTCTCTCTCTTTTTTTTGAGACTTAGCCTCACTCTGTCACCCAGGCTGGAGTGCAATGGCACGATCTCGCCTCACTGCAACCTCCCCCTCCCAGGTTCAGGTGATTCTCCTGCCTCAGCCTCCCAAGTAGCTGGGATTACAGGCACCCGCCATCATGCCCGGATAATTTTTGTATTTTTTTTTCTTTTTTCTTTTTTTTTACATGAATGTCACATGAGATGGCTGATAATTTTTGTATTTTTAGTATACATGGGGTTTCACCATGTTGGCCAGGCTCATCTCAAACTCCCGACCTCGTGATCCACCCGCCTCAGCCTCCCAAAGTGCTAGGATTATAGCACTTTGCAGAGATTATAGCCACTGAGCTCGGCCTGAAGTATGTTTCTTATAAACATCCAAGCAATGAAAACCAAATCAAAACCAGGCTCCCAAACACCTCCTATCTCTCTCTTTTTTTTTTTCTTTTTATTTTTTTTAGAGATGGAGTTTCACCATGTTGGCCAGGATGGTCTCGATCTCCTGACTGCATGATCCACCTGCCTTGGCCTCCCCAAGTGCTGGGATTACAGGTGTGAGCCACTGCAACCAGCCAGCATTTTTTTTTTTTTTTTTTTTTTTGGTAGTGTCTTGTTCTTTTGCCAGACTAGAGTGCAGTGGCTCGATCTCAGCTCACTGCAACCTCTGCTGCCTGGGTTCAAGTGATTCTTGTGCCTCAGCCTCCTGAGTAGCTGGCATTACAGGCATGCACCACCACATGCAAAAAAATACAACAATATTTTTTGTATTTTTAGTAGAGTTGGAGTTTCACCATGTTGGCCAGGCTGGTCTCAAACTCCTGACCTCAAGTGATCTGCCTACCCCAGCCTCCAAAGTGCTCGGATTATAGGCATGAGCCGCCACTCCCAGCCTGACCTCCTCCTATATTTCTTGATCAAACTTCAGGGGAAAACCTCTAAGATTTCCCAGGAAGGCTGCTTGGATGTAGGTGGTGGGTACAGGGAGGTCTGTGCAAAATCTCATTGAACAGCGCTCCCACCTCTCCCACCCCTATTTCTCTTCACAGGCGTGCAGAGAGAAGTCTACATTCCCATGTCAAGTAAGTGGGCTGGGTAGATGGGAGGGCATATGAGAGTGGGGCAACAATTTTATGTCTGAGTTGGAAGGAAATTTAGAGTTCATTTAGTTCAAATCCTCTTTACTAGGTGAGGAAACTGAGGCACAGAAGGGGAGGTGCCATTAGCCGGGGAGTCAGAGCCAGGACTCAGAACATGGTACTTGGCCTGCTAGTTTGTTCCCGACTTTTCCCAGCTCACCCACCTCTCTTGCTCTCACCTCTGACCCCCTGCGGGCTACAACCAGAGAGCTGATTCCTCTATTTGAGGTAAGAGTGTCTTTGGGATAAGACGACCTCAGGGCAGGGCGCGGTGGCTCACGCCTATAATCTCAGCACTTTGGGAGGCCAAAGTGGGTGGATCACCTGAGGTCAGGAGTTCAAGACCAGCCTGGCCAACATGGTGAAACCCTGTCTTAATTTAAAAAAAAAAGACGACCTCACTTTGCACATCTCATGGGGGAGACCAGAGGGTCCGTTGTTGAGAAGAGGGGATTTGGTCCACAGTGAGCAAAGGAATCTGTCAAAATTGCTGTTAAGGGGGATCATCTCCCAAGGTGGGCCAAGCCTGAACCCTCACTCAGCCTTCCATTTCTTCCCTTTCTTTTGCCTTCAGATAGACAAGCCTCAGATATCAAAATAAGTGGTTTTCTAGACCTGGTCGAGAAGTCTCCATTGGGCCCAACTGAGTTTTTTCAGCTGGTTTCTCAACCAAACAGCAGCCCATCTCTGAGTGAGGGGAAGGAAGGCTGGGCTGACAGCAGCCAGTCTGCTCCTTTCAATTCTCCACACCCAGCCATGCCGGCCGCCACAGCTGGTGGGGAGAGGTGTACCTCATCTGGGCCTCCTGGCAGTGCTCTGTGAAGAGTCTTGACATTGCACTGTAATAATAAAGGTGTGTGTGGCTGGGTGTGGTGGCTCACACCTGTAATCCCAGCACTTTGGGAGACTGAGGAAGGCAGATCACCTGAGGTCATAAGTTCGAGACCAGCCTGGCCAACATGGTGAAATCCCGTCTCCACTAAAAATACAAAAAATTGGCTGGGCTTGGTGGTGCGTGGTTGTAATCCCAGCTGCTTGGGAGGCTGAGAAAGGAGAATTGCTTGAACCCAGGAAGGAGAGTTTGTAGTGAGCGGAGATTACAGCACTGCACTCCAGCCTGGGTGAAAGAGCAACACTCTATCTCAAAAATTAAAACAAATTTTAAAAAATCAAGGTGTGTGTGTGAAGTATCTGTTTATGGTGACTTTCTAAGACCCAGGGAGTCATGGGAACAGTTCTGATGACTCATCCTGACTTCCAGTCTCCTCCAGGCCCAGTGGTGGTCCCCAGCACTGGTCAGGGCCTCGGAGAGCTGGCCTTAGCAACCTCCTACCCTTCAGACGTAACAGGACAGTGAGAAGGAAGGAACACATGCCCCAACCTCTGATCAGCCCTGAGCTCCCCAGCAGGGGGCCGGCTAGGACTCCAGGCATGCAGGAGGTTAACCCGGCTCATATCCAGCTACAAGGCAGCCAGGGACCCACCCTTTGTCTGCGTCCCTCTCAGGAATAGGCCTATGGCCCAGGCCAGAAACACATCACCTGTAGTACAAATTGTAATTTTAAAACAAGAGGGTGGTGGTGAGTGGGGAAATTGGGGAAGGTGTTTTAGGAGCCACTAGGAAAATGGGCAGCAGGGACACTCTTGTCTGGTTTGGGGAGAGCGGTTTTGGGGAACCCGGAGGATGGCAAGCTGAGAAGCACTGGTGTGGAGATTCCAGCCAAATCCCAGGCCTGCTCCTCCCCCTCCTTTGGGAGGCTGTCTTCTTGGCAGACAGCAGAGAGATGCATGACAAAGGTGCCGTGAATGGCTCTGTCCTGGGGGTTGAGATGGCTGGGCAGGGGCCCCCTTCTGTTCTGAAGCCTGTTCCTCCCACCCCCACTAGGCCCCATAAGCTACCTGCCTTTTGAACAGTAGAGGCTGAGAGATGAACACAGCTCCAGCCCCACAGCCTTGTAGACCTTCAGGCAGACCTATGGCAGGTATTGAAATGCACGCATACAATTAGGCTCAAAAAGTCTACAGACGGGATATGGGTACATGACAGAGTCAGGGGTCAAAAGACTCACAGATGCCACCAAGATGAAGACAGCTGGCCACGGGACACCCAGCCCCTCAGAAGGCAGACAAAGCTGCTGACCCCAGCAGACAAGCCCAGGCAGGGCTGAGCCTGGAGCCTGCAATGATGGGAAGCCTTACTTAAGTGGACAGAGGTCAGTGTGCCCAGTGCAGACCTGGCCTTCGAAGCTGCGGGAGCCCCCAGACTTACCCCAGGCCCTCCACTGGGAGCGTTTTGGGAGCAGACAGACAAACATCAACCCTCACAGACAGGCATTCCTTGGTGCTATTCTCTTGCAAACAGAATCAAGCACTAGGCCAGCAGCATGAGCCTCAGGATACTCAGGCCAGACCCAGAAAAACAGACCTTGACGGGGAGCTTTGGGCAGCCTTCCTGCTCCCTCTACAAATTGCTCTCCACCTCCTCTGCATCTTTCTGCCAGCCAGCCCCACTAAATAAAGCACATCATTCAATCTGGGGGGCTGGGGGAGGAATGCACGATGAGGCTGGACGCCCAAGTCCCCCAGAGGAAGGAGGAACTAGATACCTAGGTCCCTGTGGGGGGCCCTTGGTGCCCGTCTGAGGCTCAGTCTTTGAGGGGATTGCAGAAGGGGGTTGCTGGAGCTCCTTTTAGTGTCTCTGAAGGGGATTCTGTGTGAGGGAATGGGGACTGGGGGGTTGGGGAGCAGGAAGCAGTCCCCAGGGGAGCCATCCAGGCCCATTCAAGGGTTGAGCACTTGTTTAGGGTTAGAGCTGCCCCCTCTGGGGACTGGGATTGTCCAGCCAAGGCCATTGTCCTGCCCCCTTCCCCCAGTCCCTCCCAGGCTTCTTTGAACCTGAAGTCAGATATTTTTTTCTCTATACCCCCACCCCTTGGTTTTCCCCACCCAGGGCCTAGGGCTAGAGGCCTGGGCCAGGGAGGTGGGGGAGGGAGAAGGTGTTTTAGGAGCCACTGTGGCATCAGATGTCTGAGTTTTGGTAGAGAGGGGAGTAAGGAGCCTGATGTGCAAGTTCTGCAGTGGAGGGGGCCCGGAGCGGGTGTCTGATCCCTCTGTTTGAACGTAGGTTGGGAAACTGAGGCCTTCAGTCCAAAGCCTGGTCCATTGAAGGGGAAGTAGGGGCCAACTCTTCAGTCTGTTAGATGAGGAGACTCCGGAGTCTGATTCTGGAAGACATGGATACGGCATAGAGGCCTTGTCTGGCAGTCTACTCTTGAAGATGGGGTGGAATTTGGCAGGCTGGACAGATGGTACCGGGCACCCAGGCTTCGGGGTGGCTGCGTTTGGCCAGTATCTGGAAGAGAATGCCTAGGGTTCTGGATGGATGGGTCAGGGGGAGGGCATAAGGAAGCAGCTGGCCAGGATGCTTATGGCTTTTGATGCATTGAAGGATAGCCTCACACATACGTTCAGTAAATTTGAGGAGCTGAGAGGGTGACTGGGCCTCAGTGAAAGGACAGTACCAAAGGTTTTTGGAGAGGGAGTCAAGCACCTGGGTTCCTGAAGAACATGGAGGTGTAGGAGGGATTCCAGATAGGTGGGGTGAGCAGAGCCTGAGAGAGTGCCTGGGAGCCTATTGGGAGTTTAAAGTTGGGTGTGGTGGCCCACAATCCTGACACTTTGGGAGGCAGAGGCGGGAGCATCGCTTGAGAACAGGAGTTCAAGACCAGCCTGGGTAACATAGCAAGACTCCCTTCTCTACTAAAAATAAAAAAATTATTTTTATTTTCAAGTAGCACTTGAAAATTTTCCCAGCCACTCAGAAGGCGGAGGCAGAAGGATTGCTTCAGCCCAGTAGATAGAGGTTGCAATGAGCCACGATCATGCCACTGCATTCCAGCCTGGGCAACAAAGTGAGACCCTGTCTTTAAAAAAAAAGGAAAAAAAAAAAAGAAGTTTCTGTGGGGGACCTGCACCGAGGTCCTGGAGGGGCACCCAGTTGTGTCTCCCAGTTTTCCCCTTCCACAGACACCACTGCCACCACCATTAGGCAAACACCCTTCGCCTCAGTTTCTCCCCCCCATCTCCCTCTCCTCCACCCATCCAGGAGGCGGGGCCAGAGGTCAAGGCTAGTGGGTGGGATTGGGGAGGGAGAGAGGGGTTGAGCAGTCCCTTGGCAAGCCCTCATTTCACCAGGCCCCCGGCTTGGGGCGCCTTCCTTCCCCATGGCGGGACACCTGGCTTCGGATTTTGCCTTCTCGCCCCCTCCAGGTGGTGGAGGTGATGGGCCAGCGGGGCCAGAGACGGGCTGGGTTGATCCTCGGACCTGGCTAAGCTTCCAGGGCCCTCCTGGAGGGCCAGGAATCGGGCCAGGGGTTGGGCCAGGCTCTGAGGTGTGGGGGATTCCCCCGTGCCCCCCACCATATGAGTTCTGTGGGGGAATGGCATACTGTGGGCCTCAGGTTGGAGTGGGGCTAGTGCCCCAAGGCGGCTTGGAGGCCTCTCAGCCTGAGGGAGAAGCAGGAGCCGGGGTGGAGAGCAACTCCGAGGGGGCCTCCCCGGAGCCCTGCACCATCCCCACTGGTGCCGTGAAGCTGGAGAAGGAGAAGCTGGAGCAAAACCCGGAGGAGGCAAGTGAGCTTTGACGGGGGTGGGATGTGGGGAGGTGGTCATGGCAGGGCAGCCTGAGTGGGAAGTGGTCACCTGCAGCTGCCCAGACCTGGAACCCAGGAGAGGAGCAGGCAGGGGCGGCTGCCCGGGGCAAGGAGGGGTGTGTAACGACTGCAGGCAGCCCTGGGAGGCAGGGGCCAGGTGGGAACTGGAAGCTGGAATTTGAAGAGACAACCGCGGGTGAGGGCCGGGCGGCCTCGGGGAGTCGGAAGCTGGCCCAGGCTGGCCTTTGCTCTGGCCCAGCCCTTGTCAGGGTCGCTCTCATTTCCTAGGCCTGCCCAGGGTCAGGTCACTCATCACTGGCCCAGCACTCAGCTTGGCATTAGTTTGAGCCTCTTCTCTCACCCTTAGTCCTGCTTGAAAATTTGACCCTTATCAGACCCAAAATCTTGGCCTTAGGGTTAAGTATGGCCTGAGGGTAAAAACAGTGATTGTCCCAGAGGTTTTGTTCCTGAAAGTCTAGGGTGTGACTGGTTTCTGATAGCGCCTGTTTGGCTGTGTGCGTGTGCACGTGTGGCCCTGAGTTTACTTCCAGTCCAGTGTTGTAGGGCTTGTCTTCCCTTGACCTCTGCTTGCCTCAGGCCTGTGACTCACCACTGTTTAAGGTGCACACCCTGGCATCCCTTGTAGAGAGCTGGATTTTGATTGATTTCATGAGTTGTAAACAAAAAGAAATGGTGAGAGATTTCTCCAGGCCATTCCCCAAATGTAAAGCTGCTGAGGGATTGAAGGCATCCAGACCTGCTAAGTATTAAAGATGTATCTTCCAGTCCTCCAAGGCGACAAGTGTAAGCAGTTGGAAATCAAGTACTAAGCCTTGAGACCTCACAGAAAGGTGTGACTGGTTTAAGGAGTGACCGAGAAGCCCCAACCTCTTCGCAGGAGGTCACTGCTGGGCCTTGAATGATAATGGCTGCCAATTGTAGTCCACTAACTAAGTGCCTGGCTGTGTGCTCCGTTTATACATCATTATCTCATTAACCAGCACAAAATCTCCTAGGGGGAGGTATTATTATCCTATTTAACGGGTCTTAACTGCTAAATGATGAAACAAGGATTTGGACCTGTATTTACTTTATTCCAAATCCCCAGAACATAATTTGGAAAATCCAAGGTAGCAGAGGGCAGATTTGAGTTACTGGCTGAGCAGAAGTTGGGAATGAAAATCAGCCTATTAGAAATTGATATGATTGAGCACCAATGAAACACTTCCTTGAGGCTTCAGGACTACACAAAGGCATTGTTTTTTTCTTACTAGCTGTGCTCGTCTGTCCCCTAGCAGCCTCATTGGCGTGCCCCAGGGCTCAGTCCTTCAACCTCTGCTCTATCTACCTTTCCTTCCTGTCACCCACCCTCAAGGCTTAAATGCCATTTAGACACCAGATGACTACCGCATTTTCTGTCTCCGGTGATGGCTCCTTCAACTGCTCCACCTCAGTCTCCCTGTTGCTCAAGGCCAAGCCCAGTCATCCTCAGTTTCTTTCACGTCCTAAGTCCTATCTTTAAGAAACATCCTGATTCAATCACAACCTAACCCCGTGCCCCTATCCCCCATCATCTCTGCTGGGATTACTGCAGTAGCTTCTTGAATTATACTGCTTCCTCCCTACTGTCTGTGGCCAACACGTCAACTAGAGTCAGTGTTTTTTATTTATTTATTTATTTACTTACTCACTTATTTATTGGACGGAGTCTCGTTTTGTTGCCAGGCTGGAATGCAGTGGTGTGATTTCGGCTCACTGCAACCTCCGCCTCCTGGGTTCAAGCGATTTTCCTGCCTCAGCTTCTCAAGTAGCTGGGACTACAGGCATCCATAACCATGCCCAGCTAATTTTTTGTATTTTTAGTAGAGACGGGGTTTCACCATATTGACTAGGTGGCAAAAGCTGGTCTAGAACTCCTGACCTTGTGATCCACCTGCCTTGGCCTCCCAAAGTACTGGGATTACAAGTGTGAGCCACCACACCTAGCCTTAGAGTCAGTGTTTTAAAAGGTGAGGCTGGGCGCGGTGGCTCACGCCTGTAATCTCAGCACTTTGGGAGGCCGAGGTGGGCAGATCACTTGAGGTTAGGAGTTCAAGACCAGACTGGCCAACATGGTGAAACCCTGTTTCTACTAAAAATACAAAAATTAGCCGGGCATGACAGCAGGTGCTTGTAGTCCCAGCTTACTCGGGCAGCTGAGGCAGAATAGCTTAAACCCAGGAGTCAGAGATTGCAGTGAGCTGAGATCAAGCCACTGCACTCCAGCCTGTGCAACAGAATGAGATTGTCTCAAAAAAAAAAAAAAAAAAAAGATGAGAGATCATTTCACTCGGACTAAACCAGTCACTAGGTCCGCAACAGGATCTGCCCAGCCGCAAGACCAGCTTTGGGCTCTTGCAGGCCCACTTCAGGGCCTTGCCACCAGACTCTTGTCCTTTGCTTAAGAAGTCACCTTTTCTGTCTTTAAAATTGTCACCCTCCCTCCTACATAATCTCCTTACCTCCTTTACTCCATTCCCGGAGACTGCTTTACTTTTTTTTTTTTTTTTTTGGAGATTGTCACGCTGTCCCTCAGGCTATGGAGGGCAGTGGCATGATCTCTGCTCACTGCAACCTCCACCTCCTGGGTTCAAGCAATTCCCCTGCCTCAAGACTCCCAAGGGATTACAGGCCTGTGCCACAATGCCTGGCTAATTTTTGTGTTTTTAGTAGAGACAGGGTTTTGCCATGTTGGCCAGGCTGGTCTTGAACTCCTGACCTCAAGTGATTTACTCACCTCAGCCTCCAAAAGTGCAGGGATTACAGGCATGAGCCACCGCACCCTGCCTGCTTTACCTTTTTCCATAGCGCAGAGGGAGGAGGCAGGACAGGTCTCACTATGTTACCCAGGCTGGTCTCAAACTCCTGAGCTCAAGCAATCTGCCTGCTTGGGCCTTCCAAAGTGCTAGGATTGCAGATACAAGCCATTGTGTCTGGCCACTTTGTATTTACTTTTTTATTCTTCAGAGCAGGAGTGGAAGTTTATTATTATTATTATTTTCCTTTTAATTGCATTTATTTTAATGCTGAATTTACTCCGTATCGTGAGTTTTTGTTTCTTCAGTTTCTTCTGGGCAACCTCCTCTTCTGGTTTAGGAACAATCTGTTCCTCTTCAGGAAGGATTATCTCAATGTGGCAAGGAGAGCTCACATATGGGTTAATCCGACCATAAGCTCTGTAGGTCCGTAGGTCCGGCGGCCCATCTTAGGTGCTTCATTCCCTTGGATATGCTCAATGACCAGAGAATCTACATCTAAACCCTCAAGTTCGGCATTACTCTCCGCATTTTTAAGCATGTGCAGCAAAATTTCAGCACTCTTTTTGGGCCACCAATCTTGTGTCCAGCCCCACGGCTTGGCCTGGGCACACCTGCCAACTCCACCTTTGTGACCTTGGAATGCTACGTACTGTTTGTGTAAGGTGACATCTTTCAGATACTTCATGGCTTTTCATATATGCACACCCTTGATGGCCTGGGCAGTTCCTCGAGTGTTCTTAAAGTTAACCCGAAGATTGGAACCTCTTGATTTGCATGATTTTGTGGGGTTCTCTGGGTCAAGTGAAGAGCGAACCATTTTCACAGATTACCTCAGGCTGCTTAGGGAAAGAGCGGAAGTTTATTATTAAAAAGCTTTAGAGCAGGAAAGAAAAGGAAAGTGCACTTGTAAGAGATCCAAGTGGGCGACTTGAACAAGTGCCAAATAACGCTCTGTCATGCTGAATGTCAGGGCTCTTTGTCCACTCTGTATAGCCACTGGCTTATAGGAGGTGCTCGATAAATCTGTTGAATTTTACAATCAATGAGGATGCCTCTATAGTGAAAAAGATACAGTAAAAATGAGGGATGATCAATTTTTTAAATGAGCATTAAGTACACACAAAGCATTTTATTCATTCTGCTGACAACTGTTCCTTTTTTGCTGTTTGGGCATATGCATGCCATGTCACAGTGTGTGGGACCCCCAAAGCAAGCTGCGGAGAGTAAATTGAATTTAGCTTCAGAGACATGATGCTCTTTCTTTTTAATTAACCCAGAACTTAGCAGCTTATCTATTTCTCTAGTCTCAAAAGGTCCTTAAACTGGGGGTAATACTGAACTGAAAGAGACTTTTGCAAGTATCAAAGAGCTAGTCAGGTGGGAGCTTCTAACCTTCAAAACCTGACTGGTGTTTCCGTCCTTTCACAGTGCTCTGCATTCCCTGGATATGCAGTTTCTGGGGGAAGAACAGTCCCTTGTTACAGGCATGAGTCAATGAACAGGGAATGAAGGGTGAATGACATTTGTGGATGGGTTATTTCTAGAAGTTAGGTGGGCAGCTTGGGAGGCAGAGGCACTCCTACAGAGCACTCCTTGGGGCCACAGGCACGTTCTTGAATCCCAAATGAAACGGGCATTGATAACTGGTGCGTTTATGTTCTTACATGTCTTCTTTTAAAATCCAGTCCCAAGACATCAAAGCTCTGCAGAAAGAACTCGAGCAATTTGCCAAGCTCCTGAAACAGAAGAGGATCACCCTGGGATACACACAGGCCGATGTGGGGCTCACCCTGGGGGTTCTGTTTGGTGGGTTCCACTCAGCATGTTCTGACCACATAGCCCCTCTAAGGAACATTCCTGACCCTAGGCCTTTCCTCCCCATCAAGGGAGTGGGGGAGGAGCAGGGGCAGCCTCTACCATCACCCATGAAGAGAAGGGGAGAGGGAGATGCTTGGGCTTTGAGCTCCCTCTGGGAAGAGGTGGGAAGCCTGGATCTTGGAGTCAACAAGGGCCCTGCGTGTTCCCTCACTTTGCTTCTCTTTTGACTTGCCTCCCCCAGGAAAGGTGTTCAGCCAAACGACCATCTGCCGCTTTGAGGCTCTGCAGCTTAGCTTCAAGAACATGTGTAAGCTGCGGCCTTTACTGCAGAAGTGGGTGGAGGAAGCTGACAACAATGAAAATCTTCAGGAGGTAAGGGTGGGAGGCGGGTACATGAGGACCTTCCCTTTCTTGGCCCAGTTTCCATTGCTTCCATTCCTGGCTCGTGGCTCTTCCTCTTTGGTGCAGTAGTTCTCAGCCTCAGCGGGATGGAGTAAAATGCCTCACTTCTGCTCAGAGGAGGTCCAGTCAGCCTTTCCAGGATCCTGTCTTTACACACCACCTGGCTCTGCTGACACATCTAGTCACAGACCCCGGTGATGCTGTTACTCAGCAAGTCCAAAGCTTGCCCTTGTACCCCCTTCCCACCTGCACAGATATGCAAAGCAGAAACCCTCGTGCAGGCCCGAAAGAGAAAGCGAACCAGTATCGAGAACCGAGTGAGAGGCAACCTGGAGAATTTGTTCCTGCAGTGCCCGAAACCCACACTTCAGCAGATCAGCCACATCGCCCAGCAGCTTGGGCTTGAGAAGGATGTGAGTGGCAAGCCTCTCCACGGGCTCTATCTCTTTCCTCTGTCACCACCTCTGCTTTCCCTAGCTCTGGCTCCTCCTCCAACCACTCTAGGGCTGTTGGCTTTGGGCAGAATGACGCGGTAGGGTCAGGCCCATCTCTCCGCTCATTGTCTAATGTCACTCTGCTCTGTGTCGTCCACTCGCAGGTGGTCCGTGTGTGGTTCTGTAACCGGCGCCAGAAGGGCAAGCGATCAAGCAGTGACTATGCACAACGAGAGGATTTTGAGGCTGCTGGGTCTCCTTTCTCAGGGGGACCAGTGTCCTTTCCTCTGGCCCCAGGGCCCCATTTTGGTACCCCAGGCTATGGGAGCCCTCATTTCACTGCGCTATACTCTTCGGTCCCTTTCCCTGAGGGGGAAGCCTTCCCCCCTGTCTCTGTCCCCACTCTGGGCTCTCCCATGCATTCCAACTGAGGTGTCTGTCCTTCTAGGAATGGGGGACAGGGAGAGAGGAGAAGCTAGGGAAAGAGAACCTGGAGTTTGTACCAGGGCTTTTAGGATTACGTTCTTCATTCACTAAGGAAGGGATTGGGAACACAAAGGGTGAGGGCAGGGGCGTTTGGGGCAACTGGTTAGAGGGAAGGTGAAGTTCAATGATGCTCTTGATTTTAATCCCCACATGTATCACTTTTTTCTTCAATAAAGAAGCCTGGGACATAGTAGATGATAGACACATTTATCTTGGTTTGGCCTCCTTTACTGAGGTGGGGATGGGAATATCCAATGCTCACCTGAAACCAAGGTGCCATTTAAATTCCTTGAGGTCATACAATGTCAGAGGAAGAGCTGGGATTGGAGCCAAGTTTATCTGTACAGGACCCCTTTATAGCTAGTTCCCAGAAGCCTGTGACATGGGATCTGGGCACCACACTTTTGCCCATACTGAGTCACCATGTAGCTGTTACCAGCTCAGAGCTGGCTTTTTGCTTTCCCCACCCTACTCTGGAATTCTTAAATGGCTTTATACTTATAATCAAGTCTTATTTCTGTTGTACCTAAATCACCCCAACGGGAAACTTCTATTAATATTTTGTGCTTTCTTGATACCAGGGTCTATCTGGTTTCCACTTAAGGTTTTTGCATACCCTGCCCATAAGTGACTCACCAAATACATAAGGCTTTATTTCTGTACAAATGATGCTTTGACAATAGCTTGGCTTGGTGTAAGGCTCACAAAGGAAAATCACATATACCACGTGTGGGGTAAGCAGCTGGATTCACACTGGGCCAGGCCAGCCCACTTGCCCTCTGCTGTGTCCACCCATGGAGTGGAGCTGTGTCACAATCATCAGGCTGGTAAACTGCTATAGCTGGTTTACCAGGCTTTCTCTTGTCCTGATGGTATGGGTGAAGCCTGTAAAACTTCTGCTATCTTTGTGAACTTGACCAAATCCCGGCTACCTTATTTAAATGGCAGTATATCTGTTTTACCTTAAACTAGAAAATTACCTGTATTCCTACCTCCAGCTCAACCCATATATTTGTACCTTTCCAGTAAGCAGGTTTGTATTTGTCTGTTCATCTCTACTCCCCTTCCCCTAAGATTCTGAATTAGTTCTCCAGACCTTGCCAAGTACATTCTCCCTGGAAAGCAAGGAATACCACAGACCCACAAGAAGAGTAAATACCCAGGAGTGAATGAAGCTGCTTGTCCTTGACTTGGAAATAAAAGCAAAGCTCTGAAAAGCCTAGTCCTTAAGATTTAGTCAGTTGGCAGGACTAGCCACAGAGTAGGGAAGTTTTGGGGCCAGACCCTAGGTTTTCCCAGAATGCCTTAGGTGATGCCACCAAGAACCTTAAGAACTCCCTCTTACAGCAGGAAAGAGAATTTTTTTTTTTAAAGATGGAGTTTCACCATGATGGCCAGGCTGGCCTTGAACTCCTGGTCTTGAACTCCTGACCTCAGGTGAGTCACCGTGCCTGGCCTGAGAAGTTTTTTTAAAAACTCCCTTAGTTTTCCATCAGTTGCAGCATGGCTTTTGCAACTGATCAGTGCTCTGACTACAGATATTTTGGTGTCCGTGGCAACATGGCCTTGTAGCTTGTAACAGTGGGAACTTCCAGCTCACTGGCAATTTCCTGAAGGTGGCAATATCTTTGGCAGGACACCATTTCTGTCACCTTGGCCACCAGGCTCTGCTCCAGGCCCTGAATGAGTCCACATCAATATACCCTTCTTCCCTGCAGTCATTCCCTCCTGGGAAAGGAAGGGGGCATTTATCAGACCCATTTGCTCACTGCTCTGTCTACTGACAGGCAGCTGTGTCCGAGGGTGCCTTCGTGGTTGACCTTAGGTCTGGATGCCAGCACGGCACCCTGGGCATCGGAAGTCAGCCTCCCTGGCAGCCTGGATGCTGTAGCCAACACAGGCCACATGGAACCAGAGGTCACAGCCATCACACTGAACCCAGGCCACTGTATCTTCCTGGGGCAGGCAGCAACAAGGAGCTGCGCAGGGCTCCCCGCCCCCAACTGCAGGGGGAGCCATGGGGGCGCTCGCTGGGTACTTCCGAGGACGAGGATGGCCACGTCGATTTCTGAAGGAAGTAACACAAATACAAGAGTCACTGGAAAACTGTAGGAGACGACCTAGACTTTGCCACCCTATAGCTGGTCATAGGGTGAGTCCACAGAGGCACAGTGGTCTGAGGACTAAGGGTAGCCCAGACTCTGTCTTTAAAAACACATAGGGTGGGCCTAAAAACCTCTAGTGTGAGCCTGGAAGTTCCCCATTCTTAGGCACTAGAAGAATGGGGTTAAAGCTAGATGAATGTAAAAAGTAGGATGTGCCACTCCAGCTGTTATAACCATTGCCCCCACCCCACCTCTCATTTTCTCCTGCACATATTTTTACTTTCTTATCAGAGCTAACCCAGGTCTTGCCCAGCTCAATCTATTCCACCTCCCAGCCTAGGGATATAAGGAATCAAAAGGCAGTAAAATACTGAGAGGGCCAAGTGAGGTCTCCACTTACCCAGTGGGAGTCAGAGGGGCTTTGTCTACACGGAGTTTCTTCCTGGGCTCCATAAGAACTGGTGGTGGGCTCTCGGGAGGCTCACTCTCATCCAGTTCTGCTAACACTTGGTGAGCAGATTTCCTCCGATTGCGTGGGGGTGGAACAGAAGGGGTGATACCCACTTCCCCAGGTTGGATGGGAACAGGCAAGCTCTTTGGTCTACCCCCACTAGGGGAGAAGGTGAGGGGCTGGGGCCGGAGCTTGCTGAGGCTGCCAATGGAGTTCAGGATCAGTGTGGCCTTGGGGGTAGAGGAGAAGGTGCTAAGAGGCCGCTGTGGAGCCCCGAGGGAGGGCAGCATAGGGCGGAAGCCAGCCCCAGCCTGAGCTTCTCCCCTAGATCGTGGGATGGTAATGGCAGCAAAGTCCTGAGGTTTAACTCGTACTTGTTGGAACATGAAGTAGAACTCCGAGGGGCTGGTCCCTGGGGGCCCTTCAGGGCCAAAGGTCAGGAGGTCTCCATCACTCAATTCCAGCCTGTGACCTCTTGGGATTCGGACATTATTGACCAAAGTCCCTGTTGATGGTGGGGCACCAGACAAATACGAAGGACAAAAACAGAAATGACCAGAGTCAGGTGTGGAGAAATCTGGCTCTTGTCTGATTTCTGGGGAAGAACCTGAAACTGTCATCAGATTCTCCCTCACATCCTAAGCCCCTCAGCAGGTGGCAGGTATCAGGCAGTATGCTCCTTGTCAGCTGGGAACAAGTCTGTATTTCTTGTGCTTTCCTACAAAGGATCCCTGTCCTCACTCTCCTAAGGTCCAATTTTCTTCTTTTTTTTTTTTTTTTTTTTTTGAGATGAAGTCTTGCTCTATTGCCCAGGCGGAAGTACAGTGGTGGAACCTCAGCTCACTGCAACCTCTGCCTCCCAAATTCAAGCAATTCTCCAGCCTCAGCCTCCTGAGTAGCTGGGATCACAGGCATGCGCCACCACGCCTGGCTACTTTTATATTTTTAGTAGAGACGGGGTTTCTCCACGTTGGGCAGGTTGGTCTCGAACTCCCAACCTCAGGTGATCCGCCTGCCTCGGCCTCCCAAAGTGCTGGAATTGCCACTGGTGTGAGCCACTGCGCCTGGCCCCTAAGGTCCAATTTTCAAACATGCTGACTCTCCCCCAGCTCCAACTTGTTCAGATCTCAGCTCTACCACTTACAAGTTATGTGACCCTGAGCAAGCCTTTAGTTTTTTTAATTAATTAGTTAATTAATTTTTTGGTAGAAACAGAGTTTCACTATGTTTCCCAGGATGGTCTTGAACTCCTGAGCTCAAGTGATCCACCCACCTTGGCCTCTCAAAAAGTGCTAGATTACAGGTATAAGCCACCATGCCCAGCCCTGGACAAGTTTCTTAACTTCTTTGTGCCTCATTTTCCTTTACTGTAAATGAGGATAATATTAGTGCCCCTTACATTCAAAATACTTAAAATAATGCCTGGCTCATAACAATAAGCACTAGATGAATGCTGGCTACTAATACCCACAACACTCCTAAAGCAGACTTTACCAAGAGGAAGAGCTTTTGCCAGGGCCCAGTGGCAGAACTCAAATGTGAATCTAGGCTTTCTGAGGTTAACTGCCTCAAGTCAGGGAGAAACACACAAGCCCAGATTATTAAAAACATTATTCAACACAGAACTGCCCTAATCCAGGAATGGAGTGCCTCAGCAAAGCTGGAAACTGAATCAAGTCTAAACTTGGCCTCTAGTGGCCCCAGAACATCCCCGCTGTGACACCTTTCTGATGATACCCCAGGTCTTGTATGAGCTAAACGGGACCAACAAGGGTCAGTCTTTCAGAGAGCTTCTGACTGTACACACTTCTTGCCCCCTCCCCCCAACTCCCCCAGTGACTTTCTTTTAACAGCAGACTGTGCACACTTCTGGTGGGAAGATGAAGGTCTGGACCGTGACCATCCATCCAATCTGATGGGAGTATGGGAGGCAGGCAGCAGGGTCTTGTGGACACCCTTCCTCATTCCAGCCTGGAACTTCAACTACCCAGGGGCAAAGCTGCCCTGCTTATTGCTCACCTTGGCTGCTGTGGTCTTCCAGGCTGACCCTCCAGTCATCACCCCGGGGCTCGGCATGCAGTTCGGCGTGGATCCCAGAGATGAGGCCAGGTTCCTGCTGGGGCCGCAGAGCCACATCACACAGGTCGGCCCTGTGGCCCAAGCGGTAGGTACAGCCAGCCCCGGCCGGGGGGTGAAAGGTGTAGAGATCCCCGCCCCTGCCGCCCCCTATGCGCAGCAGTTGGAAGCAGGGCAGCATGGGCGGTGCCCCCTCTGCACCACCTCTTCCACTTCAGGCATCTATTTCCTTTCCCACTCCTGGGCCACGCACCACTGGCTTAAGTTCGCTTCCCAGTCTGATGCAAACTTGAGTTGTGCTGTGTGCAGTTTAAACTTTGAGCACACTACCTAAGCAGTCCAAATTCAGACTGCAGGCAGCCTACGAGGACTCAATGCAAAATTTGTTGTGAAGCTGACTTGCAACTGAAAGATTCCAGGAAAGTCTCCATACAATGCAAACTCAGGAACACGTCCTATGGTACCTCACTTGAGCTGGATCCTGAGGTCGCAAAATATTTGGAGAACCTCCAATCTGCAAGGCAAGGATATTTTAGGCAGCTCCTTTGTGTGTCGGGGTGGCGGGGCGGGGAGGTCCTCTTATACATTATACAAACAGTCTACGTGCAATACGAACACATCACCTCTGTGTAATTTGGAGAAGAGCAGCTTCTTCCTATCAAACTTGCTTATCCTAACAGAGCACTCCTGCTGACCTGAGCCCCGATCTTCTGGCCAATCCCTCATCCATAACTAGTTTGAACCCCCGAGGGCAATGAATCCACTGTCATCCCCCAAAAGGAACTGCAAACAAGTCCTTAAGTTATCCAACAAATTGGACCTAAACCCCTGCTTCCCGGCTTCTCTAGGTGGGATTAAAAAAGGAAAGCGCTCCCGCGATCATGCAAGGCATACCCGGCCTTTTCCCTCGGCCTCAGCCGCGTTTTGGATCTACCTGTGCGGTGCAGTCTCCGAGTGGCCTCCTCTTCAAGCAGTGCCAGCCTGTGCGGGGTTCCCGGGACCCCTTGGGCTCCTCCGCGGGAGCCAACACTTCCGCAGCTGTTTGACAGCCAAGAAGCCGGGGCCTGGAGGGGCGCGGCCTCCGGGTCCAGGCAGCCTACCCCTCCTTCGGAATTCCCGGGCCCGAACTTCGCGCCGAGCGAGCCCGCCCCCGTGCCGTTCCTGATTGGTCAGATCATTTGTTCTTTTTCGCTCCATTGGACGGTGCCTCAAGCTCTCCCGCCTTCCGCTTTTTGTGATTAGTTCACAAGTTTTCCCGGGTTCCCGCAGTGGGGAGGAGCTGCCTGGGCGCGGAGATTCTCCGACGCATTAAGTGAGCCCAGCTTTAGACACCATTGCGCCTGCGTGCACCTTTCCTCTCCTCTGAGTGACATGGGGGCGTCAGAGCGCCCGTCTTGCGCAGGCGCGGTCGGGGCAGAGGCAGGGCCGGGAGCGAGGCGGTGGGGGTGTGGCCAAAGCGCAATAGGGTGCTCTCGCGGTGGGTAAGGGACGTTCGGGAAGAGTCGGTTGGGGGCGGGAAGGGGCTGAGAGAGGGTTCTGGGAGGGTGCAAGGGGTCCAAAGGGGAAGGGAGCACAGGGGCCCGCTGAAGGGTCAGATGAGGAGATCAGAACAACCTTAGAGCTCAGGGGCCAACAGGGTGAAGCCTCGGGTATCTGAGGGGGCGGTGAGGGGAGAGCAGAGCCGGCCAGCGTGTAGGGGACGAAAGCAGGCTATTGAGAGATGGGGGTGAGGGTGAGGACCAGAATAATTCCTTCAGAAAAAAGTAGATTAGGATGTAAAAAGGGACGGGAGTAGGAATCCCAGATTCGGGTAAAAAATAGATGAATGAGGGTGGGAGGGTGGGGGGAAGATCTTGAAGTGCCCGCTGTGTGTTAGGACTCTAGAAAGCGGGGGTGGGCGGCAGGCATGGAAGCTGAGGGGATAGTGGAGAGAAGCTGAGAGGACAGCTCCAGGAAAGATTTGGATGAGATGTCAGGAAGCTGGCTTTTCTGCCTGGGGATCTAGGCTGCCTGGATTCCCAAGGGGGTCTAACCCTGCACGTGGCCACATTCAACTGGGGCCAGGCCTTGGGCCAGCACTTTAATAGGCAGGGACCCAAGAGTCATGGCCTGGTGGTATCTGGATGGGCTTCCCCCAGGCCTTGCTGAGCCATGGAGAGAATTCTGGAGATGGCGCTCAAGACCCCTGCACTGTGTACCTCCTTTCTCACCTTTGGCCAGGAGCAGCAGG